>BGPR01020481.1:0-27822 GCA_013235015.1 Araneus ventricosus | reverse complement strand
GCTGTTGCAACATTGCTCGAAATCTGAACCAATGGACTTTCAGAAAAACGAGGTCAACATCATCTTCCAAATTCTGACATTGCACCAGAGTATTTGGATCTCTATAGATTACAGCAGGGTTTATTAAACTGTGGATCGCATAGAACACTTATGGGTTCTACAGAAGTTCTTTTGCTGCTCTCCTTTTCATTTTTTAACCCTCTGACTACCGACTTTTTAAATTGCTATTTAGATTTAATGTTTGTAAACATGATCAAATACCGTTGAACAAAGCAAATTTTTATTTATATGCAAAGCTTTATTCGTATAATGTGATTCAACGCTATAATAGTACTAAGTAAACTCATTGGCTTGCGAAAATCCACAGAAAACAGACTTATTTCCTACCTGCGGGATGAGCAGCCAGAGGGCTAATATTTCTAATACAAATAATTAAGAAAATTGTTCTAGTTCCAAAATATCTCAATAACATTTTCCGGATAACTATTTTAAATTTAATTTCTTTTTATTAATTAGCAACTAATATTTGACTTTCTTATCTGTTTTCCAATTTGGGGGGCGCAAGAAAAGAAAGTTTAGGAACTTCTGGATTAGTCTTCCATGGTCATGTATTTTGAAACCAGTTCGAACCAAACCCGAAATATTATCGCCTTGATTTGATCATACCGACCCGATTCTGGGACATTTTATCTGTATACTTTATCTTTTCGTACGCATTTATTTAGATAAAAAAAGGTTGATTTTGAAATTGCAGCTGAATTCAGGTCTTTAAAATTAAAAGCCGCTGTCCATCCCCCAGTAACAAACGTCACTGAGGGGCGCCTCGGCCAGTAAAAGCCTCAGCCGTAGGTTTCGTCAGAATCAACTTCAGAGACGATTATCCTTTTTACTTTCTCGTATACGAAGTATACAGAAAGAAAGTATTGTAATCGTCAAAAAATTCGAACTCGAGATTTTGTTGAATCTCCATGTTTTAGACCTCCCGGAGTCCGAAAAACACAATTTTCAAATTATGCGTGCTATCTCAAAAACTATTAAAGCTAGAGAGATTAAATTTGTTATGTGATCTTTACACATCATTTGTAGGTTTCTATAAAATTTTGGACAAAATCCGTCCACTGGAAGTCTGTCTGTCTGTATGTTTGAGGTCATGCGAACGCTATAACTCAAAAACTTGAAAAGCCAGATGGATAAAATTTTATACACAGTTTTACCGTCATGAATGTAGGTCTGTATAAAATTTTGGGTCAAATCTTCACTGTAAAATCTGAGTTCCGACGATAGTATGTCCCAAGATTCTCAGCAACTGTTTGCGAACCATAGTATGCATATTAACTCCAATTTTGTAGCATCTTCAAAATTGTGCACACCAAAATTTTTGGACACCATTGTACATACGCATTAAGATTAAACAATACAATATGTATGTACTCTATTTTAGTTGCTAAAAATAACCTCCTTCAGTTGGGAAAGGTTGTGTCTAGGTCACTGATTGTGCTCCTACTATTGTTTTCCCAATTTTGAAAATTTTCGGGGTTTTTCCCCAAAAAAAATCTATTGTGCTTTGAATAGTTGGAGTCTACTATATATAATTTGTACTCATACATTCTTCATTTATAAATACTTGTATGTTTCACGATCTTTCAAACAATCATCGTTTCAATATGAAGCATTCTTGCTCATGCAAAAAAAAATTTCTGCCAACGAAGAAGCAATCTCTGATATTCTTCATCAGAATCAGGGCCGGGCCGAGGGGGGTGTCGCCGGATTTTGCAAAATTCATTAAAAAAAATTTTATCCTTTTTTAAAAATTCTTTCAACCAATTTTTATGTAAAAAAAGGCATAAAATATTAATATTTTTTTAAAAAGAAATATATTGCAATTTTTTTCTGGTTTTGAAATTTTCCTTCAAAGATCTGTTAAAAAGTAATTGGTGGAACTAGTGGATAAGAATCCAACAATTCCCTTTGCTACCTGGAGGTCCACGTGTTTCCGATTCCTGGGCAGAGCAAAAAGTAAAAAGTGATAACATTGTTCAGTCCTAAACCAGATTCATTGCTCCAGGCATCATATTCACTCGCTTTTCGGTGCGGGTGCACCCCAAAGTGAAGGTTCGTCATTTGAAGATAAATTGCAGGTACATTCCTTGTTCCCAAGACTATTACTTTCAGGGTATACAGGGGATAATTCTCGTGTGAGGATCCACATCTGTTCCGCTAATGGCCAGTAGATAGTCTTTCCCAGGGCAGCTTAAAGAAACACCTCTAGAGGAATGCTTTTTCTGCTTATCTAATTCTAAATTGAACACATCTGTTCCCTTTGTATTCAGCAGGATTGCTAAGCGATGATGAAGCATATTTCTCACGGGGATTTCTCGCTTTTCTTGTCAAAAGTGTGGTTTTGCAGCATCTATGAATTCATCATAGGTACTTGTTAAAAGGTAGTTTGTTACATCTATTCCTCAGAGTTTAATCAATAGTAGTGAATCTGAATATTGGATTGTGTGAAACATGACGGGTAACCCAAGGAGTTTTCTCAGAAGCTTAATTTTCCATTGAACAGTTCGTTCGCTTTCAGAGTATCAGCCGCACAGCAAAATAAAATATTCTGCATTTGTTCTTAGAGACAAATTTCAATTATGCTAATTTTTGTCTCTTTTTTATAGTTATTTATTAAACAAACTTTCCTTTTATATTTCCAAAGAGAAATAACAGGTTAATATTATAACATAATATTATAACAGGTTATCAATTTATAAAACAATGTAGTTCCCCTTTGTTTTTGTATTTCAACATTTTTGCTATTTGTTAGTATTGTATGCATCTCAGATAAAACATTTTTTTATTAACAAACGAATATTTGTGTTTTCTACTCTTTTAAGGTGGGCATTTTTCATTATAAAATGTTACTTATTTGGAACCTTTTATTGTTTTGGGATCTACATATCAAAGTTATTTGGATAAGTTTTGAAATATAAGAAGTATTTTGAAGATTGATTCAATTTAAATATCCTAAAACCGAAACTGTCAGTAGGTTGTGTATAATTGTAAATTGTAAGTTTGTGATCAGTCGATTATCTTTTTTTAATTTTTTTTTTGCATATGAGAAATAATTGTTTGTTAATATGAAGAAATAATGAGTTCAACTTTTTTTTACTGAAGAAATAATGAGTTCAACTTTTAAGAATTCATTAGATAATCCAAAATACAAGAAAATCCCATTCATACCGTATAATATTTTATTTCAATACGGAATGCATGTGCTGACATCGTAAATCGACAGAAAAATTGAAAAAGGGGGGTATTTTCTCTTTCAATTGACTGCAAAGTTAAAAGTTATTTTAAGTTTCGTCAGCTTTCATGTCTAGAAACTCTAATTGAAACTATTTTCGCATTTTATAATTTTAATTTTAGCACTGAAAGTTTTCAAACTGAACAATTTTTAATATATCCTCATAAAATCAGGAAAACAGGACACTTTTCCACAACATGAGTTTGCAAAAATAATGGGAGGAAGTTTATCTCTTATTTAAAAAAGAATGTTTGAATTCAGGGCCAACCCATATTCGAAAGCCCCTAGGGGGTTTCGAAAGGTGCGAGCGCACGAGGCCCCACGCCGCTGTCAGATTACGCAAAACGAAAACGAATTGCATTCATTTATATAACGAAATCAAAATTTGGCGGCAAGTTTTACCTTCCAGGTCACAATATTGCAAATATTTACAATATTTATTTAAATTGTATCCAAATTTTACTTCTGTTCTAAAATTATATTGACCTTAGCAATAACGCTCGCGTCTGCAGAAAAATCTTCCTCAAGATTAAAAATAATAAAAAATTACATGAGATCTAGCATTAGAGGTGATAATTAATTTGCTTAGTCATTTTATCTATCGAATCCGCATTAACCAAAAATCTTAATCATAATCGTATTATCAACGTATTTGCTATCAAACTTATAACAAAATGAAACAAAAATCACGTATTGTAAACTTATTTTAGTAAGTTAAAAACCAAATTTTGCATATGAAGCAATTTTTTTTGTTGTTTGATTTATTAACGATTTTTTTGTGTGATTAAAATATTAACTTTATAAAAATAATTTAATTATTTATTATTTTCATGTATTTTTTTAGTCCTTATTTAACCAAATTGTGAAATGTAATAAATAGCAAAAAGCAATAAATTATTTTGTTGGGCGAAATTTGCTCAGGGCCTCGCAAGTCAACTTTGCACCGGGCCCCTCTTTTGTTCGGGCCGGCTCTGATCAGAATAAACTCCTTCAACTATCTTTAATATCACTAACGATTCCGACCTTAGAAAGTTTCCAAATATCCAAAAAATTACCATATTATTTTTCAGAATGGTGTTAATCGTCTTTATACTTTCGAGATTTTTTTTTAAATCAAAAGTAATTTTTGTATTTAGATTTGTTTCGAAACCCTCCCATGATAATCATTAAGGTGATTTGAATTTTTTTCACATTTCCAATTGAGTTAAATAGCACAACTATTCAAGTTTGCTTTATTTTGTAAATACTTTTAATAAACAGATTAACACTCAATGAATGGCAAATAAAGAATGCGACCAAATTTCTCTACACGTTTGCAAAAAGAAAAAACATCGTTAAGTTCTACTTATATACAGTTTAAATCAGCCATTTCTTTCTAAAATCGTATTACAAAGACATTAACCAATTTAAACATTTTTTAAATAAATATGAATACTTTTTGATAAGAATGACATAACTTTTTGTAGTTTTTACTCGCATTCTTAAAAGCAGTTTTGACTTTTTTTTTTTACTTTGCTAAACATAATCAAACCTGATACGACACTAAATCTTTTTTCTTTTCAAATGATTTGTTTTAATTACACGGGGAAAGAATCGCATAACTTGATTGCTTCGAATTGATTGATCGCATTTTAGTGATTTGTCCTTGATATGCCCTAATTGCCAAAAGGTTTTTCTCCAGTGTTTATTTATATAGGGTGATATCCATCAAACAAATTTATTTACCAGAACACTGAACAGCGAAGCAATGTTACGTTTACCCCTCTTTCAAATCTTTCTGTCTTTTATTTTTATTTAAAATTAATGGAGTGATAAAGAAATCAGCGAAGTGTGTGTGTGTTCATTGTTTTTTATACCCAATTATTTTACATCCCATTTTCTGTATCTTACATGTTTTGCTGCATTTTATTATTTTGCAATTTTGGAGAAGGCTTCGAAAAAATCGCATATTTCACAAATTGAGCGCATTATTTTCGTAGAAATTATTTTAAACAAATCTCTAACTCCACTTTTACCCATTTTGATTTTATGTTATGTATTTTATTCCTTCACTGAATAGTTGTATTACTGTCATTTAAACGCTCTGTAATACGTAGTACCGTTTCATGTGTCCAGAGCCTTTAGAGAACAAACATTCCCGAAGTTCCCGCCTCTTTGGCGGTTGAGCGAGTTGGACAGCAGTAACGTAGCTGGAAGGTTTGTCGCCTGGGGGGAATAAACAAATACCTCTCCTTACTCCAACTACAACAATTTCAAATCGAAGAGAATGATAATTTTGCTCTCCCTCGAACCAGTGACGCCCGAGGCAGTTGCACCAGTCACCCCCTACTCCGGCCTTTAAGCTAAGCCTCTGTTGGTCAAATTTCTGATTGGTTGAGAAAAGGTTTAAGGCCTGCAGGTAAGTGCACAGTGACAAGATATCCTGGGTTATCGGGGACAATGCCGATTTTCGACTGCTTGTTTCGTATTGAAAAGTAACCCGACTTTGGATTAAATATCCCAGATTGGGTCCTTTCTCAATTGTCAGTAAATAGTTCAGATTAAAAACAGATTATTTATATTTTTAGTTTTGAAAAAAACATTTTTTTCTGTCACTGAATTTCTTTCAAGAACAGTTGAATGCTTGAGAACAAAGAAGTCGACTTCTTCTCAAGAAAAATGAACTATCTGCTCCTTAAGTTAAGCCATTGTTAGCCAAATTTCTGAATGGTTGAGAGAAAGTTTCAGGCCTGAAGATAAGTGCAAAGTGACAAGATATCTCTGGTTACCCTAGTAGCACAATAATATTATAAAACATTTTGGGCAATATTGATCAATATTATGAATACCTACCGAATGCTGTATCTAAATTTTTATAAGTTTTCTAACCGTAAAATTTTGGCACAAAAATATTAGTTTTAGCTTAATAATTTATATTATTTAAGATTTTATTTCAAAAAATTCAATGGAATAATTTTTCATTAAGAAGCCGAATACTGTATAACACTATGTAAACAATATTGCAAATTCTATATTCCCACAACGTTGATCTATGTAGTAGTGACAATACTGAAAATTCTATGTTTCACAACGTATATCAATGTAGTGCTGACAATATTGTAAATTCTAGGTTAATACAACGTTGATAAATGTAGTGACGACAGTATTGTAAATTCTGCACTTAACAATATAACACAAAGTTTTATTATTCCGTTTTTTTTTTTACCTGAAGTGACCATACGACGTGGATACGTTTGTATACCTGGTTTTGATTCTTTGTCTCTGTTTTAAAAAACATTCGATTTTTAATAAAATCTCCTAGACCGTCCTTCTTTTTAGTAATTCAATAAATTAATGATAATTTGAAAAAATTAACTAGGTATTTTTATAACAAATATTACTTTTGAAAACTTCTTCATTTCAACTTTTACTAAATATAGAACTCGCACTTTAAAGAAAACTATGTATCACCTTTTTCTTAATGTTGAAATTTTAACGTTAAGAAACAAAATTAAACCCTAAAAACAGTCAATGTTAATTGAAAAATAATAAGTTTCTTTGTGTCCCATATTTTTAAGAGTAATTACTTCTGAACCCTAATTTCATAATTTATTCCACTAGCAAAGCGTAGTTACTAGAGAAAATCGCTCTCTCTTTGACTTCAAATCATATTCTCAACTCAAAATTGTAATAAGTTAATTAAATCAAGAAGACAATTCAAAATAAGATGTAGATATGCATGATACTTCGTATCAAGTAAAGCTCGTTACCTCAATTTATGTTGAGCCCTTAAGATCACGATGGCTGAGTGGACAAGGCGACGGGTTAGGGAACCAAGTTGTCAGGGCTCGAATTCCCGGTTCGTACGCGTCACAATTACGAAGTGGAAAGGAATGTTGGTATGGAAGCAAAAGCGGTTTTTTTTTTCAATCTCTAATAAGTAATTAGGTTTAATATTAGGAATATTTATAATTTTTTAAAATTTCTTTCAAAAACCGTGGAATGTTTGAGAACAAAGAAATTTACTGTTTCTCAAGAAATATTTGTTGCCTGCCTGGTGAGGATACTTGCGTTTGATATTCTTAATAAATTTTTTGATATTCTTACTAATAATTTGATATGCTTAAATAAAATTTTTTGAGTGGGATTGCAAAACCCCGCCCTCCACACGTTATCCTTATTACCACGCATACCCCTGAACTCGGAGCCAGGACGTTCTCCCTGTCTGTTGGATGGCTATGCCTGACGCTTTTTTAAACCCCCCCCCCCCAAAAAAAAAATACAAACTTAGAATTTGAATAACATAATTTCGGAAACAACAATATTAACAGAACATAGTTTTGAGCATTGACGTGCCTAATTTGAACAAACTAAAATAGAAAACAAAAAAAGTAAAGGAAAATGCTAAAAGTTAAAAAGATAACAAAAACAAAAGTTAAATGTCCTGAACTGACACCCTCCTCAATGAATTTTAGCGTTAGCTTAGCTTTTATGTATATATAGGATGTAATATAGTAACAGTGATGTAGTCGCAAAATAAGCCGGAGACAAAAAAAAAAAAAAACGCGCAGTTTTAAGGACATTTTCATGATTTTTTCTTATTTATTTATTTCTCGTGAAGAAAAGCAGTGCCGGAACGGCGTTCCGATCCGTGCCGGCTCCACTACACCCATGTGCAATGTAGACAAGAGAGATGCAGTCGTTCCAAAAACATAAAAATCGGGTTTTCATAATGTAATTTACCAATAGTCTTTAAGACAGATGATTAGATTAGTATTTTTAGCTACTTTAGGTGGTTCCATCCCATAACCGTTTTTGGAATGCTGCACCCGAATAGCGTGTATCACTTGTAAACGTCAAATCGTAGAAACAAAAGCCTAAATAAGGGGCTAGACATTTTATTACTTCGAAACGGGGAATAATCTTAATTTGAAATGCAATAGACAAGCAGTTCCGAACTCGGTATTTAAGAGGTTCGCGAAGTTCATCGTGAAGAGATGATGTTCATCGAAGTTCGTCCTTAGAGAGTGGAAGTTATAGTAATTATATTTTGAGAAGCGCGGATGAGAAGGGTTTATTATATATGCAAAAGTTAGATAAGGATTGAATGAAACTCTGAATTTTAAAAATACTGTCGAGACCACCTGTTCTTAAACAGTAGCGTAGCTGCAACTTTTGTCGCCAGGGGCAAACTTTCAGTATTCCGCCCTTCCTTTACAAGTTACTCATACTCAAAATAAGAAAAAAATAACTTCCAGGGGGGGGGAATTGATTTAACAACGTAGTTCGTCGTTTGACGACCTTAATCTCTGCAAAGAGGTTGCGAAATCACGCGTCCACCGCCAGATTTCCTGACAAATAGCTGCAATAGGCGAAAAATATAAATTAATTACAATAGATTCCTTTGTTTATATATACAATGATTGAACTAGTGCCGATGCTCTTCTTCGTTATGAAATTGATTTCCTGCATGTCTGATTTTGCGGCCCCTTCCGAAGTGCCGTCCCCCTATAGCCACGCCACTGTTCTTAAACCTTCTTTTTAGGAATATTATCGCTACAGCAATAAGATCTTTAACTTACGTACGCATATACACGAGACACCATTCCAATTATAAAGATCCCAGTAAGACATCGCCGTGCCATAAATAAAAAAATGAACATCAGCACTTTTGAGGTTTGAGAAGGCCATTATTAGTGCTTTGAAGCTCTGTTATAAGTTTGCATTACCATTTATTGGAATGAAGAACGAGAAAATTCTGAAATTGTAACCTAAAGACTATATTCAGAAATAGAATAAACATTCAATGGCTACTTTACGCTTAGATAAGTAATTTATCGCGCACACACACGTTTTTGTATAATGAATTGAAACACTTAATAAAAGTGTGATAACATTAACAACTATAATAACAAACATGTAAATGAAGGCGATACAGGTGAATTCAAACAGAAAAAAAGGAAAAGCAAAATCTATCCAAAAATTCTGAGCGAGGAAAATTCTAAATACAAGTCGATGAAGGTAGAGCATAGTTCTTGCTTTTGTCATTAGTAGTGTGAAGACCAGCCGAGAGTGACCGTGAGATCTATAAAATGGGTCTCTTCAATTTGAATTATTGTAATAGGAACTTATAAAGAGGTAACACTTAGACAGTGGCGGCGAATCGGGCGGGGCAATTGCCCCCTACTTTTGACCTCGTGGCACGAATCTTCTTACCTCGTAGTACGATATTTATCTGCTTATTCTCTTCTTTAGAAAATTATTCTTCATCTCTACGCGTGTTTTCGATACCTGCTTTCTCCCCTCTCAAAACGCCACTTATAAAGAGGTAACACTTAAGCAGGCCATTCACCGCTTTTCCAAACTGGAATTTTTGGAACACGGAAAGGAAAAACCTATCGTAGAGGTGGAAAACTTGTCAAATTCGGAGCAAATTATTCGAAGCGGTGGAATTCAAAAGAACTTAAAATCCAAAACTCAATCCGCCGATTCCAATTTGAGACTTCGATGGGAGGGTAGCGGCAAAACAAAGGATCTGCCTACATTGGCACCTCTCGTCGAGGCTGGAAATTAAACTCGAAATCCCCCGAGTGGGGGAATAGGAGTCTGGGTGGGAAAAATTCTGCGACTTTGGGCCTTATCTCAAAACAAACTTTGGAACATCCGTGAATGCTTTGCCTAATTTTTCGACTAAAATGGTTGGGGAAATAACCGCTCTTAGGACAAATGGCATAGCTTAGACTTCTCGTGAATGCCCAGCTTAAGACAGTGGCGGCGAAATGGGAGGGGCAGTAGCCCCCTACTCTTTTAGAGAAAAATTAAATTACACCACAAACGCAGTTTTGGCATCGTGGCACGAATCATCTTACTCCGTAGTAAATTATACGATATTTATCTGCTTATTCTTCGTTAGAAAATTGTTCTTCATCTTTATTCGTGTTTTCGATACCTGCTTCCCCCCCCCTTTTAAAACGCCACTTATAAAGAGGTAACACTTAGAAACTTTGCCTTTTCTTTCGATTTAATCGAGTATCAGACGAGAGACAGTTTTTCGAGGATATGCATGCAATGTAAACTAGTGGCCAAACTTGAGGAAAATTTTTGTAAAAAGATCATTTTTGAGGCGTGATGGCTCTTGACTCTCGTGTTATCAGTGGTGAGCGAGGGTAGGCTGCTCCCTGGACATAATATCATTTTTTCACAGCCTTCACCAGTGACTTAATAAGTATTAATGGCGCCAGAGGCATGATATTATTTTTCCGGTCCTTCTTCATCTTTGGCTTTAACCCTTTCTAAGGCCATGGGAATATAATTCCCACCAAATTCATCAATTTTCAAATGCATTTTTTAAGGTTGGCCCAAGCTCTCGCCAAATTTTACGATGAAACAAAAATCTGGATGTTCCAGTTTCTTATCTCAAACCACAAAGAAGTGTCTTGACTTGGTAATTAAATATTAATCAATAAAATTAATTAACAAAAAGTAATATCATCCAATAAACTAAATGAATTTCTTTTCTTAAATTAATGTCAATACCTAAGTTATTTTATTATACCACTACTAGAAAAAAATGGCCTTATAAAGGGTTAACATGTGATATAAACGCACTAATATTGTGTCTCCGTAGGGCCCTCTAAGACTGGCGTCAGGGACATCTATATCTTCTTTGCCCCTCCCCCTCTCTCTACGTCACTTCCTGTTTTTCACAAAATACTACAAAATTATAAATCAATGGAAAAATAATTTAATAAAGAATTAGTATTATTGAGTTATCTGCAATTTGTTAAAAGCTACAGTTAAATCACCGGAAAAATGAAACACGACTAGCTTAGCCTTTATGAATTCGTTTTCCTTCTTTTGAATCTGACAAATTATCATGATTGTTTGGAAACCCAATATTGTGTCATCTTGTTTTCACTTTGCTCCTATATCTGACCGATATTGTGTCATGTTGTTTTCACTTGTTTCAGCTCTTATATCAGCCCGATATTGTGTCATGTTGTTTTCACTTGTTTTAGTTATTATATCAGCCCGACGTTATGTCATCTTTTTTCACTTGTTTCAGCTATTGATGTTATGTATTGAAGATGAAAGGAAAACATTTATCATCGCTCTATGTGACTGCTATGAAGTTGGTTGGTATTTTTTGCGTCCTTTTTTTTTCTTTTGGTGAGCTTGTAAAACTTTAAAAAGTTAACGAAATGGCGCAAAAAGTAGACTGGTCATCTAGAATCCAATGTAAAATATCGCGGTTAAGTAAAAATAGTTACAGTTTTGAAGAAACTAAGGGAAAAAATGACGAAAACTTAGCGAAGATGGCATTTCGAAATTTTTGTAGTGATATGAATAGATTCGGTCACTTCAAAAACAATCTGGTAAAGGCAAGAAAAGGTATTAAGTAGCAAGAGACGAAATAATAACCGAGATACTGCGCTAAGGGCAGAAAAAGATTGACTGGGTGGTATACAAAATGAAATGAAGCAATGCAATGTGAGGTTAAGTGCAAGGGCTGCTCTCTATAGACAGTAGAAATTTGATTTAAATCTCAGAATATCTCGAAAAAGTCATTTCTTTAAATAATTTTATTCAACTTATTGACTTGCTTCATGTTTGTAAAGATGGAATCTTTAATCGATTTTTCATTCACTTCCTCGTGTGCTGTAAATTTTGTACACTTATATAATATCGATGATAATGCATTGTGTTAATATTTTTAAATTATCAGTAACTTATCTTAATTATCAGTAACTTGATTAAATTAATCAAATTTTGAATCCATACTTGTGGCTCCACCTGGAAGTGAATTTGAGAAACAATAGATTTCAAGACTCTATTGTATTTATAATAATGAATTATAAGTTAAAACCTAAAATGTAGAAAATAATTAATTTTTTTAACTATTTTTTAGTACACTAATATGTGTCTTCTTAAAAACTGTTTTTATTAAATTTATCATCCCTCAAACAAAGGTAGAGAAGATAAGACTGTGTGAAAGCTTGTGTTAAAATTGCTGAGAAACAATGGGATATTGATATTTGGAATGATACTCCCAAAATCTTCCTGGCTGGTATAGACGGTAAAAAATGAACAAGGATAGCAATCAGAGAAAATCTGCAGCCCAGGCAATAATGATTTCGAAACTGAAATAATGAGCGTAAAGCCGAATTTTACCAGATTCATAGACCACTAACAGAAGAGCATTTTTCAATAGTAACCAAAAATTCCTTTGGAGCTAATTCCCCCCCCCCCCCAACCCTCCTCAAAGGTTCGAAATGGCAATATTTACGGCACAAACATCTTTATTCTCTGTTAATCATTCAGGTCTTTTTATGTTTACATTTCATTTTATAACATAATCAAATTTTGCTGTTTACATGACGTACAGCTATATTCTACAGAAGATGGATACACACTTTGTTCTTCGGAAAAAATTGTGAGTTTAAGCATGATAACCGATAACAAGGCTCACAAGTTGAAGAACAGTCCAAGCTAGCTTTTCTGCACCTGCAATATAGTCTGCCACATCCTTTCTTGCAAGTGCAAGATAGTCAGGCCCGTTGACAGATGGGGGCAGAAGGGGCAAAATCCCCGGAGCCTGAGCTCAGGGCGGGACCCGCCTGTCCGGGATAAGGAAAATATTTTTTTCTTATCTTCGAGAGTGTTTTATTTTTATCCAGGGAAAATGGTGCCCGGTATGAATCAAACTATATTTTTGCATTTATTTTCTCTGCATATGAAAATCACCATTCTCATTATATTAATAATCTAAATTAAATACGTAGCTAGAAGTTAGATTTTCGTAACAATTCGTGACGTGATTGGGTAAATGAAAGAAAGACTTCCCTCTGCTGATTCGCCACAGTCAAAATTCGCAAGGGGAGAGGAGGGCAGGGAAAGACCAGATTTCAAAACGTGAAACGTAGGGATATCACCCTACCTAATTATTGCTCAGTCAAAAGTCAAGTGCCACAATCGTATGGTCTTGAGTCTTGCTCTTGAGTGCACTCATTGAGTATTGTTTATTTACCGTTTGAAGGTATGTATGTTTATGAGTGGTGGCCTGCCCGGGTGTGTAAGGGGGCCGCAAGTTAGTACCTTGCCCCAGGGCCCGGCCCAGTTCTTGGCGGCCCTGAAGATAGTTCATGTAACAAATCATCTGGAGCAAATGGTTTGGATGTCATAGCTGGTTTCAGTGTTACCAGGAAACTTCCATTGTGTTTTATAGTTTCAATTTTCCATAGTCATTCTGTAGCGAAAATTTGTTTCCTAACTACCTCAGAATTTGTAAAAAAAAAACTCTAAATAAGCATTGATGACAAGACTTCTGCCAGGTAAACCGTAAACCGTATTACCCCTGTCTTGACTAGGCATCCAGGGACCTTGAATGACAGTCGCTGTACTGAATCAAGTACTGAGGTCGGAGTCCTAGTAGCCATCACCGACCAAGGACAGACCCCTCCCTTAGCTGGTACGTACTATCACTGGAGGGAAAAACACAACACAGCCATTACTGTACCCCCAAGAAAAGCGAGACCCCGCTTACTTATTCGGAGGCTTCTCGTCTACGTACTCGTGGCACCACCCCCGGGGGAGTCTTCAAGGTAAAGTTAGATCTTAACAAACTTTTCTATGTCAAAGTCACAAATCTGTAATATAGAGCCTCGTTCAACATAGAATATTTTTTCAGCCCATACAAATACAGCACAAATTTACTACAGCAGCCAACAATTCATCTTTCGATGTGGTAGCATTCAGAAAGGTCTGGGCCCAATTATGATCCTCTAGTCACTTAAGCATTTCCATTGCTTTTTTTCCCTATATCATAAAAGTAAAAGGTGGTATCACAACCGGTCATGCATGGGTAAATAGAAGTTGTCTAGAACACTTGCACTTTTCAATCAATTTTTCTGTCTTGTATATGACTGATGAAAAAATAGCACTACTTTTTTTTACGAAAATATATATTTTGCGAAAAACACCGTTTATATTACAGCAAACAAAGACTTCTTCGGCAGCAAAACCAATAAAAAAAAATTGAAGCTAGCTCTGGGATGAGAACTTCAAACTCATAGATTGATTGTGATTTAGACATTGTAAGGACAGCTACAAGCCAAATTAAGATTAGTTCTGACGTTGTAGTTGTGTGAGAATATATACAGACTTAATTGTATTGCTAATTGTGTATATTGCTAATATATATTACTATGGGCGCAGAAAACCCAACTTGGTCTGTTCTCCAATGAAGAGCATTGTAGTAGGTTAATATGCTTAAACTCACCAATTTAAAGCTGTACGTAATGTAAATAGCAACGATAGAATATATTATAGAAACAACAAATTTAAACAAAAAAGAGTTGGAAGAATGAAAGAAAATAATGTATGCAACACGTTAGTGGTAGGTGGATGATTCATGATGCTGTTAAGCATGTGATGGTGCCTTTAAAGCTGTCGGTTTTGCCAGTCCACGACCCGTCGAATCCATAGGAGGTGGATAATGGAATGGCCCTTAGTGAAATGGTCAAAAAGAATCCCCCCGAACCAAAACTGGCATAAGCATTAGAAATTGTATTAAAAAATCAGTTTATATGATATTGATACTTCCCCGGTAAACCCAATTTAAAGATTCAGATTTATTAACCATAATCCCATTCATCTACTCCACATCTTGTAGTATATGTAATCCCACTGCATCTAGTTCACTCTCAAATTACATGACCAACTATGCAAGCCTTGGTATAGTAAGTCCCATTCTTTTTTATGACTGGACAGCCATGTAGCACGCCGAACCTTCTTGCTTCCTTCCCCATGCCCAACGTTAGCATCGCATATAAAGAAATAAAACTGTCCATCAGTAGATTCAAAAAAGTGTAGGCTGTAGCTGATATGGGAAGAGTTTTTACATAATGCGACGTATAAGAAATATAGGGGGGAAGTCAAAAGATTCAAAATTTTTAAAAACCCTACTTTTCCCATATATTTTCTTAAATTTATAAAAAAAACTACTGGGTTTAACGTAAACAGTGAAGAAACCATTCCTGTAGTAGCCCATTTAATAATCCATTAACTTAATAGCCCATTTAACTTGATCCAATTATTAGTTATAGAGATAATATTTGTGCCGTAAATATTGAATTTTGAATCTTTGAGAGAGGCTGCGGGATAAAGCTCCAAGGAGATTTTCCTAGACTTTAGTAAAAATACTCCTATGGTAGAAATCTATTTAATGATGTAAAATTCAGCTTTACGCTAATTATTTCCGAAGTTTGACGTTTTAGAGCTTTAATTGACTTGGCTATTCTGATTGCATCATACCTGCTGTGAAACAACGAATTCTTGTTAGAAGGTAGGGTTGGTTAAGATCGACAGGGGAATGCCGGATTTGCGAAATGATTGAGAATATAACTGTCCAAAAACACACCAATGGGATATTTAAACCTAAACTGAGCCCTTGTATGCGGATATTTTTCAACGTAATGAAGCCTTTATACTCCAGAAGGTTTAAGATGCATGTCATGTCTCAAATGTATGTAAAAAGTGGTTCCTAGACAATCGTATTTCATCTCTGGTATTGCCCTGAAATAGCTGAGACCTTAACCTAATTCAAATTCTGTGGAGCCGACTAAAGAATGTTCTTCATCTGAAAAATCCAGTTAAAAGAAAGTGTCATTTAATCTTAGCCAGGGCCGGCCTTAGGAAGAGCAGGAAGCAATTATAAACAATTTTTGGCCATTTTTTGAAGAATATTTTATAGTTAAGAAGAAACCATTGGATGTGTTCTTCCCTCAACTTTCTCTGCTTGTGGCCGCGGTAGTCTAGTGGTAAGGTCTGGGCTTTGGGGCCGGAGGGATCCAGGCTTGAAACCCGATTCCACTGAAGATTCGTCGTGAATGGGTCTGTTGCACGTTAAATCATACGTAGGGGGCCAAACGTCTTTCCATTGGTTTGGTGTGGAAGCTTGGAGAGGGGGGGTGTCGGCTCAGGTGTCGTCCTAGTCATCTGACCGAGGTTTAAAAGTACGAGGTCCGTCCCAAAATAACCCTCGTGTTGCTTCAAAACGGTACGTAAATATAGCTAAACTTTCTTTGCTTCGTAGTACAACGAAGGAAACCGAATGTGCATTTTGAACGACTTTTTTGTTATTCGATTGGAACTGAAATAAATTCAGATCTGCAATTTTGGCGACAAGACCACATACCAAATTTAATTTATTTAGATTGTTGCGTTTTGAGTCATAGTGTTTATCAGGAGTGGCGTTAGAATTTGCCCGACGGGGGGCACGGTCTCCACGACAGGGGGCACGAGTGTAATGAAATTGGTCTCAAATTTTCGCCAGATTATTATTTATCATCTAATTGCAAACCCCGTACAAAAATTTTCCCCGAAGGGGTACAAAAGGTCCCCCCACTGGCCCCACCCCTGGTGCTTATATAACCACGAATAGACACCCACTCAACCCTTTGATGGATTTGGTCCAAAATATGATACAGATCTACAATTATGGTGAGAAAACTATACACAATAAAACCTCGATTAACCGTCACTCGTTTAACCGTCAATTTCTGTTATCCGTCATCATCTAAAAAAATATAACAAAGAGACATCTTACACCCTACTGTATAAAGCTGGAAGTGACTGTACTGCATGGTTGTGGAAGTGATTAATCGTCAATAATATGCAATACTGTAATACTACAAGCGCAGGTTTACTGCATTACAATACATATCTCTACTTTACTACTCTTATATTGAAGTTTATATTGATCTTTTTGTGAAATTAAATACAATATGAGTGAATTATTCACTTTTAAAGGATTTCGTTTTCATTTTCGTCCGAAGCCAGCAGTGAAACCGCGTTACTGCACATATGTATTATGAGATTTCTGTTATCCGTCTATTTATCGGTTATCCGTCACAGCCCTGATCTGGACGGTGACGGTTAATCGTAGTTTTGTAAATTTTTAAAATTTTTTCTTGCGTTCGTAAATGAGATGCATATAGACGGACAGACAGACTCAGTCGTGAATCCAGGGGGGCTATGGGGCTGCAGCCCCCCAGAGCTGAACCAGATTTTTTTATTTTATTTAAAATCACTATAATTGTTTGTTCTTAGTTTTCCTTTTTTCAAATAAATAAACGTGGCAACATTTCTTCTTGGCTTGACAGACTCGAAAGTTTTCCACTTTTGTAGTCATTCCACTCGTACTTGTACCTTCACGCGGTCGAAAACAATTTTTGCCTAGTTATTTCATTATGTTTTTTTATTAAATTATTCGAAATGATTGCAGTGTTTTTTATGATTCTTATTGTCAGGTGAGTAAAGCGTTCAAAGTTAAAGTGTTTTGGTTTGCATAAGCCATGAGGTTTTTGCCATTCGTCACGACGATACAGAATTTTTATGAGTTCAGCCCCCACGCAAATCCTGGATTCGCCACTAGACAGACTTCCCCATACAGATTTCGTCCAAAATTCGATAGAAGTCTAAAATTTTGGTATATGGGCTATGGACGAGTTTTCTGGTTTCTTTACATGCCTGTAATACGTATTTCCGGTGTAATGCTAAGTCAATGGATCTGAAAGCGGAAGTCCAGCATACAAGCAGATAAAGTCAAGGTTTTTACTGTAAGTAAACAAACCAGAAAACTCGTCCATGTACCAAACTTCATCCGTCTACTTCGTTGCGTTTTTTAGTTATCGCGATCACTGACAGACTGATATTTGTCCAAAAATGGTTTTTGTGGACTCAGGGAGGTTTAAAACGAGATGATTCATCAAAATCTTGAGGTCGAATTTTTTGATGATAATAATACTTTTGTAAACTTCGTCTACGAGAAAGTACAAAAAACAGCTCTCTTAAATTCTCGGAATCAGTTTTGCACTCTCTGGCGCTCAGGCACGTGATCTATCTGCCCAGTTACGCCACTGAATTGTGCCGAGAGTATATAGCATTCTGGCTTGGGGCCCAACTGGGAGCAATTAGTCCAATCGGCTAAACACCAGCCCTGATCTTCCCATTATAATAGCTGCAGAATTAAAAAGAAACTCGGTTTAACCTACGGAGAAGTGTTTCTATGCCATAATTTATGTTAATGTTGGCTCAATTAGGTATTAATTGATGTGGTGAGAAATTTTTAAAATCTCAGTTTTTCTATGTGTGTCACTTCTTCATAACTGCTGTTCTTATACAATCCTCTTCATAAAAATTATTGCGTTGCATTTTTGATTGACTTATCTTTCCAATTAAGTATAGTTTTATGAAATAAATAAAAAACGCTATTGTTACGAGCTATCGAGTCTCAAAATTTCTCTTTTTGCAAAAAGTTTAAACAATTTTGACCACTAGTGTATTTTTTTAAAAATATATTTCTCAAACTGCTATAGATGAATAGTCATAACATTAAGTTGACGAACCGTCCTCTTTTAGGGAGGACAGTCCTCCTTTTTTAAGTTCTTGTCCTCCCTCGAAAAGTGTCCTCCTTTTCAATAAATGAAATTAGAAGACTGAATTTAGATTTAAACTCTGAAAAATTAATACAATAAGAAAATAAACACTACGAAATTGATAAAAGGTGGTGTAAATATTCAGCCATTTCAAAAATGAACATATTTCATGCGAAAATTTATTCTTTTTCAATTTTCGTTTTACTGCCCTAGAATTAAAGCAGCAGTTGAAAAAGTATTTTTCATTTGCTAATGATTTTCGTATATGTGAGAAATTGAGTTGAATGTTGATACTCAGCCACAGCACTAACTGTTAAATTCACTATGAATGATATTTCTTGTCCAGATATTTCTACATTGACAAAAATATTCATTCTAGGGAAAAGTACTCATTTAACTAATAATTAATAGGCATGTATGCATAATTACAATTTAAAACGTTACAAATGTTTTTATTATGCATTTATCATATTATAGTGTATTCTATATTATTGTTGCAAAGAACAAATGTTTCTTTTATTTTCGATATTTTTTTCCTTCAATTTATTTGTGTCCTCCTTTTCAATGTAAAAAAGTTTGCTACCTTATAACATTACATTTTCGAACAAACGATAACATAAAAGAAAATATGAATTAGTAACACAAAGGAAACGTAGCATTTGTTTCAGTAGCAATAAACTGGGACAAAAAATAACACACAAACCTAACAAATAAGAAAAACACCCTACTTTTCTATCTCTTGGTTGTCTCTGGAGTTTTTCTCCATGTTAGAAAGTTGAAATAACTTTTTAATAGCAGGCCGCCATCTAGTGGTAAACTTTATGACTAAAACGTAGTTTAAAAATCTTCCTTGCTGCCGCGATGCAAGATCCTGAACTGCTTTATTGGTATCTTGCTTTGTAGGTTTGGCAGAAATAATCAGGTGTGTCATTCTTTAGAGAATATAAAAAGTGTCAATCTAATGTTTTCACTTTTATATCAACGAATACACAATTAAAAATTCCCTAAAAATACATATTTTACTTTTTGGATGTTTCCATCGTTAGTAACTGTCAGTAAAACGCGAATAAACAACCTAGACAAGGAAAAATGGTTCTTATGCATAGAGAGAGCCAATCAAATTAACACGCAAATATTTTACAAATTTCTTCAGCATGAATTCTGACATATTGCTTAGAAACAAAATGTCACATCAGTGTGTTCTGCCAATAAAATAAATCACTTTATGGCCCTACTTAGTTACTTTGTTCTAAATTCTAACAATTAAAACATTTCGTTCGCAGTATGTAACTAAAATAATTCCATCATCTCATATCTGAAAATAGTTTAAATAATCTTAAGATTATCTGAAAATATTGAAGATGACTTAAAACTTTTTTTAAAAAAATCGCCTTTAGAATCATATTAGGAAGCTTGAGAAAACTTATTCTGGGAAAAGAAAAAGAAAATAAAGAAGTCGGTGTTTCTGGCTTCATTAACCACATCAGTAATTTATTAAAATACTATACCATAAAGTAAAGTTTTTTAGATAATCGTATGGGAGCATGCATGTGTTTCATAAAGATTCCCAATAGTTTTCATTCAAAATTTTACGAATTTCTTTTTTAAATGACTTTGCATTTGCTTTATAACTGCTTCAAACGACCAGAATGTCAGTGGCGGCGACACGGGGAGCGATCCCCCGCTTTTTTTGGGGGGGAAATTTAATTTTTATTTCTTGTTAGCTGCCTAAAACTAGGAATTATAAAAAAATAAATAAATAGTATCCGGGAAAGCTAGCTAATTTTGTAACTAAATTTTTAAATTTTGTTGTCTACCCCCTATACTCCGGGGTACTTTTAGGTGTCTATAAATGTTTTGCCCCCCCCTCCCTCACTTTTGCCCCCCAGTCACCTCCATTGGTGTATGTCACTAATCCATGAATGAATTAGATTAACATTAGTGGCAGGTTAACAGAAATTTTATTGATTAAAATAGGTGGAAATGGAGATATCAACAATAACCGATAAGTTTATTTCAACAGATAAATTAACAATAATGAAATCGTCAATGCTAGAAGAGCATTTTTCCTTCTTCTAGCAAGTTCTATTTGTGATAAGATAATAACTTTTCTTTAGATCTTAATACACTGCGTTTTAGGTTTAAATAGCATAGTATGTACCGTAAAACGGGGTTACTTTGTACCGAATTTAGTGACTTGAAAAGGAATTTCGAGATTTGTTGCATGTATTTCTCTGAAAAAAGGGGTTTTCTGATTTTCTTCCTCGTTGGGTGATTACTAGAGAAACATTTTTGGGGATCGTACAGTAATTTAATAATAAATTATAAATTTTTGAAATTTTGGTGCGAAGTTACCTCATAAGTGGGGATTCTTTGCACTAGTTATTTTTTCAGTTTATTTCAATAGCAAATTTTGCAATGCTAGCATATTTATTGAAAACCTGGGTGGAAATATAATAATCAAGAAAAATAAGTTTTATAAGTACTACGTGATAAACAATTATACGTCATTGTATGTAGTCAAATCAGAATAGCGTTTCATAAATCCTTTTCTACAGTTATTTACGGATGTGTTATTAATATACCTATCTGTTACCGGCAAGATAAACGTTTGTTATCATTTTACAGTCTGCATTATTGACAGTAAAACCAAAGTTACTGGACTGGACTATACAAATTGCAAAGATCTTTTCCTTCCATTTGGAGAAAACCAGGGAAATTTGCAGGTTTCTTTATATGAAGTAGCTTTCTTTTGTAACAAACTGTTCTCTTGAGATACCAAAAAAATGCTTCTGCCTCTTTAAGAGTACACTAACCTAGAGAAATGGCATTAAAACAAGCTTCTACCCAGATAGCACGTAAGTTTGCAGCGAGTTTGATTTTGACTTGATATTATCTTGTCATCGCAAATTTGACGCGTCAAGCTTGAAGCGAACTTGTAGCAAGTTCGCCGTGACAACTAGCGCCACCTCCTTGCAATGCAAATTTGTTGCAAGTTTGCAAAACAAGCTTGATGCAAAGATAGCACAAAGAGATAATTATCTTTGTCTCTGTTTTTAAAAAAACATCCGATTTTTAATAGCATCTCTTAGACCGTCCTTCTTTTTATTAATTCAATAAATCAATGATAATTTGTGAAAATAACTAACTTTTTTATTAAAAAAATTTTTGAAACATTTTCCATCTTTTTACCAAATATAACACTCGCACTTTAAAGAAAACTATATCGCCTTTTTCTTAATGTTGAAATTTTAACGTTTATAAACAAAATTAAACCGAAAAAACAGTCAAGGTTTGTTGAAAAATAATAACTTATACATTTTGTCCCATTTTAAAGTAATTACTTTTGAACTCTAATTTCATAATTTATTCTACTAGCAAAACGTAGTTATTAGCGAAAATCGCTCTCTCTTTGACTTCAAATCATATTCTCAACTTAAAAAATTAATGAAATCAAGAAAATAGTTTAAAATAAATCGTATACGAATCGAATCGAACGATGTATTAGCGAAATCTATCTTCTCCTCTCAGAGTTTAACTGGCCGAATGGTTAGCGCGTCTGCTCTGGAGCCGGTTGATCGCGAGTTCTATCCCGGGTTGTGTTCGTACTCTGTTTTTTGCTATAATTTGCAATGAGTTTGCAATGCAAGCTTGCTCCAATTTCATTCCATGGTGACTTCGAAGCTTGAGTTAACTTGCTGCAAACTTGTTTCACACTTACACTCTTGTCGTGTCAAACTTGCTGCCAGCTTGCAGATTTGCAATGCAAGTCTGCTGCAAGTTTGTTGCGAACTAAAATTGCTATCTGGGTAGTGACTCTGGAGGGAAATCCATATTCTTATAAGACCCTAATTTCCTTTTATACACCCTGAGCATATACTTGTGATACATATGGTCTTATGCCTCAGGCTTCGACCAAACGGTGTTTTGGGGACTTCTATATAAATCAGTTTCTGACGGGGCACGGTGTTTTTCCAGTCTATCAAATGAGATTCTTTGGTAAGAACGATATCTGCCACTGTGGAAGAGATCAAGGTACAATTACACATTATTTGTACGGTTGTCCCACCTTCAATCAAATTAGGCAGGGGTATTTCCCTTCCAATTTTGTCAATTTGGGTCTTTTGGAGTTGATTTCTTTTCCCAAAGTCAGGGTTGGGTTGCGTCTTATGGGGCAATTTTTGCTTCAGAAATGTCTTGATTGATTTGCCTTTCTGTTTATTTTCCTGTTTGAATTTATTGTTTTATCTTTTCTTGTGCTTATACTTCTGGTTGTTGAGGCTTCTTTTGGATGGCTAATATTGGAATAGATGTTTTATTTTGGTCTGGAAAGTTATGGTTTTTTAAAAATCATATTCCCAAATAGGGAAGAGTACATCTTTAACAATCTTTAACATTACAGGGTAACCGAGCTTGACTCCATTCGATTATTAAACGTAGTAAAATGTTTGGCCAATTTCGCATGTATTACACATTGTTTAGGGGAATAGGTGGATTTAGGTAATACTATCCGATTCCCTATGTCTGGGATTTGTTATGGAAATTATTCATTAATATTGTTTTGGGTTTAAACCGTGAAAATTAATGATCTGTGGTAAATTTTTTGGATTGAACTTCGGATGTGTATTTATTTTGGAATATTTTATTTATTATTCTCTCTGTTATTTATTGTATGGACTTGAACTGTGTTGTATATATGTGCAGGTGTTATATTGTGACTAGTATAGTTGGTACTAGTGAGGTTCTTGGAAATTTTGTGTCCAAAATTGTGTTTATCTTGGAAATTTGTATTTGTAATCGTATTTTGCTTCATATTGAAATTGGTATTGTACATATTTTGCTGATATTAGCATTAGATATTAGTAGTTCAGCTTTTAAATTTTGTGATTTTTTGTACTTTGGAAGGTATTCAACTTATTAGTAGAGATGCCTTTATTGTCCCCTTTGTATAATAAATGTATATTAAACGCCTTTATACCTTTGGTTTTTGGGAAATTGGACTATGAAATTGTTCAATTCAATGGTATGAAGACCAGAATGGCTCCATGTGATTTTAATAGTGGGTTTTCCTTTGGTATAATCAAGTGGATTATATGGTTTTCTGGCGTTTATTTTTGGTGGTTTATTTAATTGTTTGATTAACTGTCTGTGTAAATTGCATGGTTGGTCAGCATTAATTATTTTGTTGATTGAGGATATTTTTGTTTATGGACTTGAACATCGGTGACAGTGTTGGGGCCGACTTCAGGAAATTAATTATTTAGTTGGCTAATTATCTAATTATTGTGGATTTTATTGGTGTTTATTTCTATTTGGGTGGTCCTCTAAGTGAATATTATGACAGCAACTTTTTTGGCCCAATAATTTTGGCTATCCACAAAAGGGAGTTAGTTCTGGACAGCGCACAAACATCGGCGCTAACATAGGAAGTAACTCAAAAGTGTCCTGTGACATTCAAATTCAATGAATATTAGAAAAGCAACACCTCTTTCGTTCTTTTTTTCTTTCTTAATTTATTATTAGTATTCAAACCTGGGAAATTGGACTATAACTTTGGGAAATTGGATTTTGAAATTGTTTAATTGAATGGTGGGAAAACCAGATTGGCTCCATGCGATTTTAACAGTGGGTTTTCCATTGGTGGAATCAAATGGATTTTATGGTTTTCTGGCGTTTACTATTGGTGGTTTATTTAATTGTTTGATTAACTGTTTGTGTAACTTGCATGGTTGAACAGCATTAATTATTCAGTGGATTGAGGATATTCTGGTCGGTGGACTTGAACATCGGCGCCAATGTTGGGGCCGACTTTAGGAAGTTAATTATTCAGTTAGTTAATTATTTATTTACTGTGGAGTTTATTGGTGTTTATTTCTATCTGGGCGGTCCCCTAAGTGAATATTACGATGGCAACTTTTTTGGCCCAATAATTTTGGCTATCCACAAAAGGGAGTTAGTTCTGGACAGCGCACAAACATCGGCGCTAACATAGGAAGTAACTCAAAAGCGTCCTAGGACATTTAAATTTAATGAATATTAGAAAGGCACCACCTCTTTCGTTTGTTCTTTTTTCTTAATTTGTTATTAGTACCTAAACTTGTTTATTTCTTGAAGTTCTGTTTTCTTCTGAGACGAGATGTGTCTAGATGGATTTATGGCGGAAATTTTCCTGTTTTCGCTATACTTGTGGATTTCTCTTCGCGTTCTTTGTCACTTTTTTAGAGAAATCTTTTATTCATAATTGTTCTTAACGGAGTTCTTTTGTCGGAGCAGTTTATTGCTCGGCCGGTCATCAGATTATGCCGTGTGCCTAGGCGGGACGGCTAGACCTTATGGATATACTTGTGATAATAAACACATCGGTTGGATCCTAGATGACTGGGAAAACGTTGCTTGGTCAAATAAATCACGATTCCAGTTGTTAAGAGCTGATGGTAGGGTTCGAGGCATCGCAGACCCAATAGTCCATGGGCCCAACTTGTCAACAAGGCACTGTGACAGCTGGTGGTGACTCCATAATGGTGTGAGCTGTTTTTACATGGTATGCACTGGGTTCTCTGGTCAAACTGAATCAATCATTGAATGGAAATGGTTATGTCCAGCTATTCGGAGACCATTCATGGACTTTATATACCCAAACAACGATGGAATTTTCCAGGATGACAATGCGCCATTCAACCGGTTTAAAATCGTTTCCTATTGGTTTGAGGAACATTCTGGATAATTTCAGCAAATGATTTGGCTATCTAGATCGGCAGATATGAATCCCATCGAACATATATAGGACATGATCGAAAAGTCAGTTCGTGCTCAAAATCCTGCACCGGCAACACTTTCGTAATTATGGACGGCTGTAGATGCAGCATGGATGAATATTTCTTCAGGAGATTTCCAACGACTTGTTGAGTCAATGCCACGGCGGGTTGCTGCACTTTGCCGGGCAAAAGGAGGTCCCACACGATATGAGAAAGTATCCCATAACTTTTGGCGCTTTACTGTTCGGCTGTTCTCCCTTCGGAAGAAAAAATAGCTTTGGGAATTTGATGCCGAGGCCGAGATGAACTCTTCCATTGCATCGGGAGGCGACAAATTAGAATATAACATGTCTCAGGACTTAGAAGACTCGCCTGAAGACTCCACCCTGTACAAAACCTAAAAAGACAAAGAAAAAATATCATTCGGCATCCCTTTGCTTTCCTTTTATTTCTTTTAATATTAACGTGTTATTTTGTGTTTTTCATGCTATATTCTTTTATTTTACCTTATTTTAATTTTGATATTATTGTATATTGTGTTTTTTAGCTTCTTTGTACGCTTACTTTTAGCTTCTCCACCAGGCTGTACTACTAGTTTGCTTACAGTTTATTGCTCTCAACACCCGTAGTGACGGGGCACAACTAATTTTGCTCTGCTCAAGAACGGAATTAGGAATCCGTTAAGTGGAGGGGGAGGGGCTATTGTGGAAAAAATTGTTATCCGTGTTTTTAACTCGTAAAGTTTAAGAATTACTTAACTGAATCAATTATTAATTTTAAATTAATTTAATTTTAATTGATAAAATTTAATTTATTAAACATATGCAAGGTTGTATCTAGGAATCCGTGAAGGATACTGTGGATAAACTATTTTTCATATTTTTAACTTTAAAAAAATGCTATATAGTCAACTAAAATTGTTTCATTTTTATTTTTTTACTCAGAAAATTTCGTCCTTTTTAGTCGCGGCCAATATCCTCCCATTTCCATTTCTACAACCCACGCCGCCCAGCTCACCCATTGGGTTTAGAGCCGACAGAGAACGGTGGGGAATTTTATTGAGATAAACAGGGGAAACAATAGAGTAGGGCTAAAAAAGGGAAAACTCCACAATCTGGAGTAAAAATTTCTTAAATATTTATACAAAAGGAAAAAAATTCTATATATTTGTATATACAACTAAAAGGAAGCATTTAAAATAACAAATACAATCACAAAGCAAAATCATAAAAACAATAGGAAAAATAAACCAATTAACAAACTACAATCGGAGTCACGCAGTCTAGCCAAACAATTACTTGAAAACCTACAGGTCTGAGGGGGAAAAAGAAAAATCATCTTATTTCATTACTTACAATAAAATTCATTTAAAGAGGATCTTTAAACCATGTTCGTTATGATAATATTTCTATTAGAAAATACTTTTCTCATATGACAAGTAATACTTTTCTCATAAGTCAAGTAATGTGTTGAAATCTAACTTCCAATATAAATTCAAAAAATATGACGTGACGATTGATAAGTTAGAAAATTTGTATATATCCTAATACACATACATATACATTAAAGCAAATATTTTTTTAAAAAATGTTTTACAGATATCAATCATCACAATAAAAGCATCTTGAAAATTACTCAAACTAGGCCACGTGAAAACAATGGGAACAATTTTTTAGAAGTTACAATCAATTAAATTTTAAAAGGGTCAAAATTCATAAAAACTAGTGGCACAACACAAACAAATTTTTAAAAATTATAAAAACAAATACAAAAATGATCTGCAACCAAATCAAAAATCCAAATGACTAGCAAACATGTCAATTTCAAAGATCTCCCAACAGGGAAACAAAACAAAAGCAGCCTCCAGAAAAAAGCGTAAAATGCAACTCGAATAAAAGACAAAACAGCTAATACAGAACCAGAAAACAAAAATCACAATCAATCACCAGTAAGTTCGTCACAGATACTCTGAGCAACTGAAACACACTCCTTTAATTTAGTCAAAGATGAAGAACTCCTCAAAACACTTTTAAGCCAAGCGGGACGAAAGACTTCAAGAAATTTTATAAGATGAATATTTTTAGTAAATTTACAGGAAAAAATAAAATGTTCAGCATCTCCAAAATGCCCACATTTACAGTTGGGACTACTCAATTTAGTAAAACGAAATAAATACGACGGGAAAGATCCATGATTGGTAATAAAATATATAACTGGTTTATTATGAATCAATAAATTAATATCTACCCTAGGAATAAACCCCCTAACACGCTCCGCTGTGGCCGACTCCAACCAAAAGTCATTCCAAAAGGAAATAAGATTTTCTTCGCATTTCAATTTGAGAAAAGAGTTAGGAATA
>BGPR01020480.1:0-19563 GCA_013235015.1 Araneus ventricosus | reverse complement strand
AATTTTTTGACGATTACAGTACTTTCTCTTTGGATACTTCGTATACGAGAAAGTAAAAAGACTAGAATTGAAAGTTTTAATCCAACAACAGAGTATTCCAAACAGACTTAAGTTCGTTGGGGAAGGTTAGTGACAAAATTTGTAGGACAAAGAAACAAAGGCGGGGATATGAAAAAAATGTGGATCCCGAGAAACGCTGGGTAAGTAAAAGGCTGGATTTAAAAATTTTCATTAAACAATATAGAATTCAAAGGAGATTTCAGTTTTTTGAGGAAAGTTAGTAAAATATTTGTAGAAAAAATAAACCGGAGGCAGACATAGGGAAGTAAAGTAATAAAAAGACAAGAGTTGAAAGAATATTTATGTTTGTTGGGGAATGCAAGTGACAATATTCGTTGAAAGAAACGGAGGCGGGCATATGAAAAAATTCAGGTAATACATTAATAAGGTTTTCCGTGATGTTTTTGGACATATTATAATAAAATACGGACACATATACGCAACATGCTGTTCCATATATCGTCGCTAAAAAAAGCAACACCACCTATCTCAATTTTTTGAACTTTCAAAGAGGAAGAAAATACCCAATTTTTTTCAACCAATAACGAAAATGTCTGAATTTTTTTCATATCTGGTAGGAACATGCGGTCTAATGTTCATATTATATTTGTTAAAATTTCCGAAACATTCGTTATTGGTTGCGAAAAATTGGGTATTTTCTTACTCTTTGAAATTTCAAAAAATTGAGATAGGTGGTGTTGCTTGTTAAGCGACGATTTTCTTCCTCTTTGAAATTTCAAAAAATTGAGATAGGTGGTGTTGCTTGTTAAGCGACGATTTTTTTTCCTCTTTGAAATTTCAAAAAATTGAGTTAGGTGGTGTTGCTTGTTAAGCGACGATATATTGACACGTTTTGTTATATATAGAAAAAATACGCAAGAAATATTGCTCATCAGGGGAGGAATTTCTGAATGCTATTCAAAATACCGTGCATTTTCTGTGTAATATCCAACGAATTAAGGTTAAGTAAAAGTAATTATCCCTCGTTTCTTTGATTTCACTTGTTGGTGCAGCTCACCCGAGAAATATCAATAAGATTTTTCCATTTTTGCACATTCTTTTTTTTCTGCAATTTGTGATCTTTTTCTTGTAATTTTTTTATTTATTTTTTCTGCTCGAAGTTCTGTTTCGAATCTTAAGTTTGGAGGGTTGTGCAGGGACTGGTACACCCTGCTTCTATGCTATATTCAAAAGGGAGACACCGCTTCGCGACTTGTTGTTAGTGCTCATTCTAACGATTCGACGAAGATCTTCACATGCAGAAGAATTGTTAATCCGTAAAAATCTCCAACGAGACGCCAATTTTCAACAAGTCTCCACATTCCAATAACTCATGTGAAGTTCACTGAACTTTGCCAACAAGGGTACTGGAACAACCAGCACCATCTACTGCCCACCTGAGAAAAATAATTTCGCTCCAGAATTATTTGTTTTGTAGTAGAGCCTCTCTTAATCATTTTTTTATTGATTGACAGTCGTTCATGCAAAGATAATTATAATTAGCTTTGATTACTCTCTTTTATGTAACTTCCCTCGATTCGTGTTTGTAAAAATGCAATTTTGAAATCGATTTTTCTCTCACTTCCCGATTAGATAGATGAAATCGCGCACATTTGTGCGTCTTTGATGACAATACATTATTTTACTATTTAATTACTAGTTAATCGATAAATGCAATTAAATTTTGATTCCTTACCAATGGAGCCACCTGGTGGCGAATTTGAAAAAAATTTATATCATTATTCTATAATTTTTATGAAAATGAATTATAAATTAAATAAAAAGTTGAAAAAAGTTTTAAAAAATGGCGTGATGCTGTCTTTTTCAAACAGACAGACGCTGATATCAAAGGCGTAGGACTACTTTAATCGCTTGTTTTTTTCTCGAAGTTTCTCGGATTCTCTTTGTTACTCGCGATACTCTTTTGTTTCTCGAAGTTACTCGCGATACTCTTGTTTCTCGAAGTTGCTCTCAATTCTCTTTTGTTTCTGGAAGTTACTCGCGATACTCTTGTTTCTCGAAATTACTCTCAATTCTCTTTTGTTTTCAACTCAATTTTCTCATTTTTCGGCTCAATCACGAAATCTCGCTCGCGGAAACGTGGCAAGCGAGAGCGTCAGCCAATTGTGGGCGCGCACTTCATGCGTGTGCTTCACCAAATCATGCGAGTTTTGCCCAACTTTGCGACTCAGTAGTCGATGAATTACAGTTCCGATTTTCAATCTTTTGTTTGTAACTTCTGTTGTTACCCTTTATCTCTAAAACAAGACATTAGTTATGTTTTCAACGTATGTAGTTACCGACATATAGAGGATCTCCCATACAACGTTTCTTGTGGCGTTCTGGCGTGTGAATCAAATTGCTTCCGGAGACCCCAATGGGAGGAACGTAGTACTACGTTTATGAAAATTTATACTTTTTACCACACTAAAAGTGACTTTTTAAAAATTGTCTTTATTAAATTTGTTTATTTATTTGGGCAGGTGAGAGGTGCTGCAAAGAGCCCGACGCACGGGGCGTGTATGACCGACTTCCGCCATGCAAAGAGGGTCTGACATGCAATGACATCATGGGTGTAAGTATACTCTTTTTCTGGTTTTGTAGTTTACGGAACACCAAGAGTGTTCTCCTCGAGACTTTCTCGTATACTATGTCCGCGGTTTCCCATTGATAAGGTCTCGACTTCGGGGCCGGAGGGTTCCAGGTTCGAAACCCGATTCCACTGTTCCATGCAGGGTCATGCGTAGATGGCCAAACGTTGGTGTGATGCGAAGCCTTGGAGTGGGAGGCGCCAGGGTAAACTTTCAGTCTACGGTGCCCACTTGCTTCTCGCCAATTTTTCTTGGCGCAATTCTATTTGCTGGGGCCAAACACTGTTTGGGATGCGCAATGCTCTTTTCATTGCTGTACTGCGCATGCTTCATTTGAAAAGGAGCGATTGAGCAAGGAATGCCTTCGGCATTTCAAACGCGTACCGGGCAAATATTTTTAACTTAAAAAACATCTACGGCTTCGCTACGGCACTAGCGGACACTAGTAGCTTCGCTTATTCATTGAGAAGCGGAAACACAGAATAACATACACAATTCTGAACTTAAAACTGACTGAAAATGTTCAGAAACGAGAAAAGTGTAGTTAAAACTTCACATATCTATTTTAATTGCCCAGTTGCTGTTTACACTTAGGACACTGATATCAGCTTGCTATAAATCCCTGATCCACATACTTCGAAAGGGAACCAACGCCATAATCAACAACAGCTGTACGAAGCGCACGTAACGAAATGATAAAATCAGACAAAAATCAAACCGACAAGACAAATTCGATTGAATCAACCAATCATATGAAACAGATCAACGGAACAAACCAATCAAAACGAATCGAAATATCGCGCCATGCGCAAAACACCGGTGAACAGATCAATTTCCGCGCATGCGCACATCTCACTCGTTAAAATCATCCCTGCGCAACCAAAACAAATATCCTCTCCTCTCCATTCTTGGCGGCAGAGAGTTGGTGATGCTAAGAGGAACGAAGTAACTGGGCACCGTAGACTGAAAGTTAACCGGCGCCAGTTTAGGTGTCATCCCCGTCGCCCGACCGAGGGTCAGAATGACGCCGAGGGCCACGCTAAAATAGCCCTCGTGCTGCTTCCAAACTTGACGTTGATGAAACTAAACTAAACTCGTGTACTAACACATTATGGCTCGTCTTCTCGTGGCCTTCTTAGTTCAGTGAAGAAACCCTAGTGAGGAATTTGGAGGTCTTCCTTTCCACCGATAGGGTCCAAAATTTGATGATGCAAACAGGTCGATCTTGGGCTAAAACAGAGCATAGATATGGGTATGTCCTGTCCTTCGTCGTCTAATATTCCTATCATAAACACTGTAAAATATGTTTAGAGCAATATAATCCGCTGTTTTGGGGACAAAGTACTTTCAAATTAGTAGAAAGCCAATACAATTTATTTATTCTTAGACAAATCCGTACTTCTTTGTCGGAATTTTTCTTTACAAATCAATAAAGATAAAGGACTGAAAACATCAGTCTTATTAGAAATCCTAATAGGTCCATAGGTACCTAAATGTATCTTTCTATCAGTCTTTTATAAGTTCAGAAACAATTTTCGATACTTACAGATTTTATTATACAGACTTTACAATTTTTACAGAAAAATATTCCTCTTTTCAATAATTTTAGAGGGTTGGTCACTTGTACGTATCAGACCGTTTGTAGATAAGGATATCTTTTTCTATTGGTCACTTTTAAATCATTTTATCGCTTCTGGTCAAAATAAACCATATATACGATAAATTGGTGCGAATAACTTATAAACAGTAATCTTTGATAAAGAAAAAAATGACTCACATGAAAACAGTCCCACCATTTAAAAGAATTTCGCCCTAACCTTTAAAAGCCCGACTTTTTAAAAAAATGTTTTTTGACTTTCATTTCTTGAATAAAACATGGGACAAATAGTTGAAAAAATCCTCTTTTTCTAAAGTATGGTTTTCGGCTTAAAAACAGTTTGTTACAAACTGGCAACATTTCACTTCAAAAAAAGTTCCTTTATAAAATTCTATAATAATAAATACAGATGAAATTTAATAACTAATAATACGGGTAAGGAATTTCCTTCAACATTGTGGAATAAATATTGGTATTCTCAAGTGCACAAACAAAGCAAAAAAGATGCAGCCTCGAGTGAAAAACATCAATTTTCTTCCTCATTTATCATCACTCGTGCTGCCATCTATATGTTGTAAATTGATTTAATTAAATTTTTCAATATGTGTCCTATTGGGAACAAACATCACAGCATTTGTCTTTTTCTCAAGCTTTTAGAAGACTTTACTTTTCTAGTAGTGGTATAATGTAATAACTTCAGTACATTTTATTAGATTAGCAGTGCATTTATTGATTCAAATAAAATAAAATATAATTCTTTACGTCATTTAAAGGGTATTTAAGGGTCTTTTTTTCTAGTAGTGGAATAATATAATAACTTCAGTACATTTTATTGGATTAGCAGTACATTTATTGATTCAAACAACATAAAATGTAATTCTTAACGTCATTTAAGAGCCTTTAAAGGGCCACTTTTTCTAGTAGTGGTATAATAAAACAACTTTGGAAATGAGATTAATTTAAGAAAAGAAATCCATTTAGCTTATTGGTTGGCATGAATTTTTTGTTGATTAATTTTATTAATGACTAATTAATTACCAAGTCAAGACACTTCGTTATGTTGGAGATAATAAATTGGATCTAGGCTTTTGTTTCATCTGTGGCCGAGGATGAATGAAGAGTTACCCGACTCTAATGTATAATTATACTAGCCGTTGTACGTGCGGCTTTGCACGCTTTCTTTCTCTGTTTTTCGCCAATCGAACTCCTCTTTCCTCTTGATTTTCATCAACCCGCAACAAACGAAGCCTTTTTGCATTTGATGAGCACTGGCAAAAGTTAGAATTTCATTTTTTAGGCATAAGGTGACTTTAAAATCAGTCGCAAATCTTTAAAGTAGCCGTTTAAAATGAGATGTAAACAAACATAAATTCAGCAGCGCAACTCAAGCTATTTCGCGCATGCGCGGATGAAACGCAATGCACAGATCCTGCTGTTTTACGCATAAAGAATGAGGTTAATTAATTAAAGAATGAGATTAAACATTAGAGCCTTTGTCTTTTTCTCAAGCTTTTAGAAGACTTTACTTTTCTAGTAGTGGATTAAAAACTCCCTTTTTGATTTTGGAAAGCTTCGATAAATGCCCTACAGAATGGTGCAAATATCTCCAATAAACATTTTGTATTTCTCGACTTATAAATGTAAAAACAAACATGAATGAGATTTAAAGAGACATGTATTCCGCGCATAGGCAAGGCACAGATACTGCTACTTTGCGCATGCGCGGATCGTGGTAGGAAAATAATTATTAAAATCGCAATTATTAAACTCCCTATTTGATTTTGATATGCTTTTAATATGCTAAAACCTTCCTCGATAAATGTCCTACAAAATGGTACAAATATCTCCAATATAGGTTTAGTATTTCTCGAGTTTTAAGCGTTCACACATACAGATGCTTTCAGGGGATTTCATTTTATACTATGTATAGATCATCCGACCATAAACATATTCCAAAACGTTAAACACTAACGCTTGCTAAAATAAAAGATGACGCAATAAAAGAAATTATAAGAAAGGTTTAAGCTACTTATGTCACAAAACACAACAATATATATCAATGGCAGAAGCCTGTTGCCATATCGTAGAACAAAACTAAAGCAGAACAACTAAAAATGGAAATTACAAAAGGCTCTAGCATAATGTCACAATAGTAGCTCGAAGATCATTCAGGCTCTAGCACAATATCAAAATAGTAGCTCGAAGATCATTCAGGCTCTAGCAGAATGTCACAAGAGTAGCTCGAAGATCATTCAGGCTCTAGCACAATGTCACAATAATAGCTCGAAGATCAGTCAGACTCTAGCACGTATAGCTCTCACTGCACCACACACTGAAAATTTTATCGAGAACTTACGCCAACCTTAAAAATTGCATTTAAAAGTCCATGAATTCGGTGAAAAGTATACTTGCCACGGACTTAGAAAGTATTAAACCACTTTTCTAAATGGAAGTATATGCCTATCTTTAAGGTTTAGAAATAAGATAGTGGTCCACGATTAGAGTGTAAACTCTGTCTAAAAACCGATGCAACCATGTTTCTTGAAAATCTTTCTCTCTCTTATTTAGGGAAGATGTGAATAAGTGCAACTTCATCGACTGTGGGAAGACTGCCATGCACGGTTTCCTCTATATTTGTATTCAAGGATATACATGTGTTACCATGTCCTCACCCTTGTGTATTTACTGCATAGATATAAAAAGACAATAAAAATTTGAACGCTGCAACTGAGCAGTTTGATTCTCAAGTTTCTGTGATTTCTGGAAAACACCTCATAACACCACAGCATACCCCCGAACTTGGCGCCCAAACGGCACCCTGTCGGTTGGATGAGTATGTGCGAAAAATTATTGAAAGCAAATAAAAAAATTACAACATTGGGGGATATAAATACACTTGAAAGGGAGCATAATTATACATGAACAAAGAAGAATAAAATAAAAACACATTGTGTGTGTGTGTGTGTGTGTGTGTGAGGATTACAATCCGAGTATAATATAAAAATTTACAAGTTGAGTTATCAAATTTGAGAGCAGTGAAAGGGTTGAATGTTTCATTTAGTTACATTTTTTCATGCAGTTGCAGCTCCATGATTCGGGGCTGATAGTGATGTTCGATGCGACGAAAAAGAAGAATTGAAAAACGTATTACACCGGTTACATTAATGAAAATTGTCGCAACCATCCTAAAAATCGTGGGACTGTTTTTTTGTTCTGTCTTGTTATTTATACTGAGGGATCGCTGGAATTGTTACTCAAGGGTTGGTAGTGATGTGAAGGGAGAATTTTTCGAATGAATTACGGAAGAATTGGTGGCATGATAGGCGTTGATATCTTACAGACAAAACGCTTTTAATTAAACATGAAAGGTTATTTACTCATAGTTTTGTGAACAGTAGACCTAGCGTGGGGAAAAAAAGACCTGTTCTTCATCGCAATCTTTGGAAGTTTAGCCATTTCATTATTCGAATGCGAATTATCTACGAAATTCTCTGCTTTTATTCGTATTTACAAAATTACATTTAAATGTTTTTCCATTCCCGGGGCTGGCCCAAAGGGCTTTAGAACGGTGTGAACGCCTAAGGCCCCGCGTTTCTGAGGGCCCCCGGCCGCTGACATATTTTGCAAAACGAAAATGAATTGCACTCATTTATTTGCAGAAATCAAAATTTGTTGTCCAGTTTCGCTTTCCAGGACACAATATTACAAATCTCACAATATTTAATTAAAAGTTCTAAAAGTATATTGACTTTGCCAATTACCGTCGCATCTGCTGAAAGAAATTTCTCAAGATTAAAAATAATCAAAAAAATTGCTTCAAATCTAGTATTAGTGAAAAACGACAAATTTATTTATCCATTTTATCTATTAAATCCTTTTTAAATGAAAAACTAAACCGTAATGCTCTTGCCGAACCGAATGAATCTTAATGAACCGAATTTGCTCTAAAACATGTGAAAAAATGAAAGAAAAATCACATATTGTTAAGACATTCTAGTACCTCGCATACCAAATTGCATTTATGAAGAAATCATTTTTGTTATTTGATTTATTAAAGATTTTTTGTGTCAATGAAACATTAATTTTAAAAAAATAGTTTAATTATTTATTATTTTCTTGTCTTCCTTTAGTCTTGATTGTAACAAATTATTTAATGCAATAAATAGCAAAAAGCAATAAACTATTTTGTTGTGGGGAACTTGTTTCGAGGCCCCGCTTTTGTTCGGGCCGGCTCTAGCCTGTACCTAAATATCACAAATGTTTTAAAGATGCCAAACTCACCACTCTCTCCCCAAACATTGAAATCATTAAAACGGCCACCATCTTGAAACGGAATGAAAAAACAAAATTCCTTACAAATACGTCGTTTATAATGACTTCTCGTAACCTTCATGCCGAATTCAAAGAAAATCGAACAACGTGTTAGGTCCGGACTGTGTAACAAACAGATGATTGGCTGAGCAGCAGGGATGATGGTTATTGCGAAAATAATTGGTTTTCAGTTTTTTTTCATAAAAAAAACAAACGCCGATTGTAGACAAATTTTTTTAATTATTTTTTTTACAGCAAATGAATCCATTGGCCAATATTTATCTGTTTATAAAGACTTTTTCAGTAATCTGCCACCAACAGATGCCTCGATAAAGTGGTTGTTGTTGATTGCTCTAAGATGATGAAATTCAAAGCTTCATGACTTGGTAAATTTTAGTCCAATCAAACCTAAAATTAAGCCTATTTTCCTATCCGGTTTATTTACCCGCGGTTATTGGATTTTTTTAAAAAATAGCCAGTTATAACCGGGACAAAAAATTAACCGAAAAAAACGGTAGGTTTTCCCATTTCTACTGAGCAGTCGAGTTGAAATAGGACTTCGTTCCTCTCGATCAACTAAGAGGTAGTATCTAGTTAAAAAATGTATCTAATTAATTCTGCCGCTCAGTTTGGCGGACATCTCACAGCTTTTAAAACCACCTGAAGATTAATGTAGGACGAAAGGTGTCGATACGTTCGAAATTAGTATCCTCCTGCTAGTAACAATATTTAGACGATCCACTCCACAAGGGTAGACGCCTTTCATGAAATCTAATGGGGCGATCAATTTTCATTTCTTAAGGCACTAAATCTGATTTTATTTAAAGCATCTTTTTTATTATATTTAGTGGTATGTCAATTCAGAAGTATAGAATGAATGCAAGAGTCTTAAAACATTTTCAACACACTGCTGCCTTTCAGCCCGTTGCAATTACGTAAAATAACAGAACATAACAAATTTATAAATTTTTTAAATTTTAGTTAAACACTCATTATGAAAATAGGAAATGAAACCCGAAAAGTTTCTTTTGCTCCAAAAATTATGAAAAACTCAAATCGTTATAAAACAAGCGTCGTAAAGCGATTGATCGTGAGAGCGTATCAAACAAATTTACAGAAATACAGATGAAACGTCGAAAGGTGGAGCTCGCATCGCTCTGCCAACAAAACTAAATTGACTCATCTTCGTTATGCAAACATAAACAATTCAAAAATCAAGTGCAAACATTTTAATAGTTATTTATTTTAACTGTCTAGGCATTAGAATGCTGGCAAATGTCACCCAAAATTCCCACAGTTTGATTTTAGGAGTGGTATGATGCTGTCCAACTGGAAACACGTATTCTCTTGCGATTATTGGCTCTCCTTTGGTCAAAACTCTGGGTTACCGGACACACAAGCGCTGATCTAAATATATTACCACTATTAATATATAACAATTCGTAGCGTGACCTGTTAAATGTCCAGTTTTTAGATAATAAACTTTATTTTTCCTGATTAAACGTAGGAAATATTGATTTTAGTAAGGATATATTCAACAAAAAATAATTTTGTGGAATTTCTGTAAAGTTATCGTCTTCACAAATAGACAAAAATCGCCTTTTCTCGAAGTTGACAGAGAGATTTGTACAGAGAATGAAAAGATGTTTACATATATATGGAACTTACCACGCAATAGTCTATGCTTAAAAGTGCATCAAATTGATACGATGTGTAAAACGTGCATGTGCAATAGGGTGGATCGAAAAGTATAGAAAAAATTTTTTTTTTCGAAATTATTTTTGGCATGGGGCGGGAAAGTTGTGTCTTAAGTATATTAGTTTATATAATTTTTTTTATTGAAATTCATTTATATCTATCGGTGCCCCAAGCACCTCAAAAATAGTTAAAAATTGAATTTTTTATGAAAATTTACAACTTTTTTTGTTTTGTTTTGAAATTATTTTTGGCATAGGGTGGGAAAGTTGTCTCTTAGGTATATTAGTTTATATATATTTTTTTATTGAAATCCATTCATATCTTCCAGTGCCCCAAGCACCCCAAAAATAGTTAAAAATGACATTTTTTGGGGGGAAAATTTATAAAAAAATATTTTCAAAATTTTCTTTAACGCCGGGTAAGAAAGTTTTGTTTTGGGTACATTAATTTACGTTTTTTTATTATTATGAAAATTCATTCATACCTTCTGGTGGCCCGAAAGCCAACCAAAAAGTCAAAAATTGACATTTTTACAAATATCTATTAAAAATTGTGAATTAATGAAAAATAATTGAAAAATTGTCAGATTATTCAAGTATTAAAGTATAAAATTATAAATAATTATAATTTTATAATAATACATGAAGTATAAATTTAATAGTCAAGCAATAAATCACAAAACTTATGAAAAGTGAACTTGCATCATAGATTTTTTAATTCTATTAGTTTGAAGATTTACATATTTCTAAAGGATGTAATCCTTTTTGGTATTATAGTGCTTGATAAGACTTCTTGATTGTATCCTATTCAATAAGAAGCCGTGTCTCTTCTCTTCTCCATATACACTTTCCGACGCTTCAGACACTAAGCGAAAACATCTTTCTACCGCTTGAGTATGGCATGGATATTTTGACCATTCCAAAAGGTCCAACTCGTTGCCAATTAATAAGTGCAAAAAAATCCTTTGCTTTAAAGTCTATTTTTGGTACTTGAAAACTTCTTATTCTGATGATCCTCTGTTTTCATTTCTAGCACAAATTAGTTTTCGTAGTGCTAAAGACCTTATATTCTCTCTGTTATCTGTGAGCATTGACAATATCAAATTTTCAGGATGACAAAAGAAGCTATTTCGTTGAATAAAAGCGTGTACTATATTTCTTAAATTGGGTTCCAAATATCTAAAAAATGAAATAAGTCTCCAAATATGCAGCGCTCCTTCTGTTATGGAGGGCTTTGTCTTGACATGGAACCATACAAGTTGCATACACCTTCATAATATATGTTGCAAGATTAATAAGATTGTCAGATGTTTTTCTGTGACCACATACAACCTTAAAATTCTACCTGCAATTGTTAGCCACCTTGAGTGAGCAACTGGACCAGGCTTTCTTAATGCCAGATCAGAATAACATTCACCACGTGATATCTCTTGGTAAATATCATATAGATATTGCTGATCATTGCTGAGAACCATTCTATCCATATTATGTGGCATATTCTCCACACTTACAGAAGAAAAATTAGCTACACGTTCGGTAAATTTCCTCGCAGGTTCTGATTGCTTTACCAATTGGTCGACAAAATTCTTTAGGATGAGTTGTTGCACATCCAAAGAATTTAGTAGATGACGGAGAGGTAACTCATTTTTTTGAAGCAAACAAATTCACCATTGTAATGGTCTATTGAGGCCAGTTCTATCAAGTGAATAATACCTCCCCTGTGCCCAGTATTAACATTTGTTTCATCTCATCCAATTACTGTTAGCCCATTTAATTGCAGATTATTTGATGCAAAAAAATTGAGTTTAGCTTCTTCTATGGCTTTAGCTCCTCCTGTTGCAGCAGTAACGTGTCCGATATACACAGAGTTAGGTTCGTTTACAAGAGTATAATGCTCCTCCTTCGTGGTCTTTGGGTAGTACTTTGTGTCCTTATTAATTAGCACTTTTGTGTTGTCTTTTCTTCCATCGAAATATAATCCGGTTAAAAGAGATCAAGACACTGTTAACTTAGTAGACTCTGCAACTGAATTTTAAAGCTTTTTAAGCTGTCTACGAATTTTATTGCGATCTACCACATCCGAAGGCTCTCCTTCGTGTCCAATTCCAATGTCTTGTAAAACAGCACTGGCAAATGAAGCAGCTGCTCTATCTGAAATTCCGTATCAATCACATACCATTTCTAAGGTAGGGAAATCTAGACGATTTTATGATTGATATTCCAAGGTAATTACATCCGTATCTGTATACAAGGACGAAGACATAGTGTTGAGCTCAAGTAGCTCCAATGATTGAGCATGAGCAGCATCAGCATCAGTTTTAACCATTTTACGTTTTATTCTTTTGTCTTCCATCTGTTTTCTTTTTTCCTTTTCTCTTTTTTTCAGAAGTAATTACCTCCACTTCTCCAATAACCATTTTCCTTTCTAATATTTGATATTTTATAAACAATCACTCAGCAAGTAGAATTTTCATGTATTTTTGGCATTTACATGCATCGAAATTTGTACACTTACAAAATGTGATATCGAACAAACACGATATTTTTTCATTACGATAATTTTCCAATTTTTGTTGGTATTTTTATCATTCCTTCGCCCTTTCCTCTACCTTTCTCCCTGTAAAATAATTTCTTTAACACATTTTTAATTTTTGATTTTTAATTCGAAATTTGTATAAAAATCGTTTTTTTGCAAATATTTAAGCGTCTTGGGGCACCGGAAGATATTAAACAAAGTTGAAAAATTTTTGCATGTATGCTAGTACACTTAAAAGACAACTTTTGCACCCTATGCCGATTATTTTACCCACACTTTGAATTTTCGATCCACCCTAATGTGCAATCCGATAAACTTGTAAGGCAATAAATTTTGCTCCCCGTCAGATGACCTGTCTTGATAAATAACGGCAGGCTTCACGTGTTTATCGGAATTAACAAAGATAAATAATTAAAAATTAATTGTATATATTTAATAGAAAGAATCATGAAGCCAAGTGTGAAAAAGCGATAACATTTTCTCCGAATTTTCTAATCAAAAGTTTACAACCGGTCATGGGACGTTTAGCGTTATGTAACTTAAATTTTCATCACATTATTAATATAATTTAGGTTTTAATGAACGTTTCGGAATTGTTTTTCTCAGAATATTGTCGCTTAACATGCAACGCCACCTATCGCAATTTTTTGAAATTTCAAAGAGGAAAGAAATACTCAATTTTTCTCAACCGAAAACAGCAAGACGATATTTAAAAAATGCAGAAATATTTGTTATTGGCTGCGAAAAATTTATAATTTCTTTCCTCTTTGAAATTTCAAAAAATTAAGATATGTGGCGTTGCATGTTAAGCGAAGAGTTATGCATTTTTTTAAATATTCGATATAAAGATGAGACCGCATATTCCAACCAGATGTGAAAAAGAATTAAGAAATATTCGTTTTTGGTTCAGAAAAATTTATTATTTCTTTCCTCTTTGAAATTTCATAAAATTGAGATAGGTGGCGTTGCATGTTAAGCGAAGTTTATGCCTTTTTAATAATATTCAATATAAAGATGAGACCACATGTTCCAACCAGATGAGAAAAAAAATTCAGAAATATTCGTTTTTGGTTCAAAAAAATTGAGTATTTCTTCCCTCTTTGAAATTTCAAAAAATTGAGATAGGTGGCGTTGCATGTTAATCGATGATATGCGAAAGACGTTCTCTACTGCGATGTCATCACCTTAATGCTACGTTGCCACAATAAAATAAACAAAATAAATCCCATAAATAAATTAGGACTTCACATGCACATGGTTTCAGAACTCTAGCACGTCAGGAAGTCAGTGAAAAATTGCCTTGAATAAAAGTATATCAGAAAACTGTAAAGCGTTGCCAATTGCGGGTATTTTTCTTTATTTCAATTCTAATCAATTTCAGAATGTTCTGACATGACTGATAATTTCAAAAATGCTTTAAAGAAACAGTATAAAATGAGGCAATTTTTTTACAACTTCTTTCATTAAAACAGTTCCTGCTATTCTTCTCTCTTTAAAAGTAAATTTAATGAAAATAATTTTTGAAAGCAGGCAGATTTTTATTTCAGTTATTGTCGATTTTTTAGTCTTAAATTTATAATTTGTCAGTTATAAATATTATGTAAACTTCTAATGATTTTTTTTAAAAATTAACCACCTGGTAGCATCACTGGTTTAGAATCAAATTTTCATTAAATTAATAGACTAATGATTATCAAATTCTGAAAATAATAAAATAGCGTATTTTTCTCGGGAATACAAAGTACAAAATTTCAAAACTGTAGCTCATCAGGAAGTGAAGGAAAAATGGATCACAAAATTCCATTATTACAAACTCGAAACAAGTCAAATTCGATAAAAGTATGCAGGAACTTGAAACTTTTAAACTTGAAATTGTATGGAAATTGACATAATACAGTGATGAAGACTTTTCCTTTCAACGTTGCGTGAAAAACGTGTTAGATATGTTACCGACAATGTATGAAAGCATTTTAGCAAGAAAAGCAAGAACAGAATACCTCGGCATTTTATCGAATGCCGAAAACTTGCCGGCAATGTATGGAACTATTAGCATTTCACACATTTCCTAGGTTTGTCATTCACATATTTTCCGGTTTCTGACTTAGCTTTCTATAGAATGCCAAATGAAAAACCCGCAATGTATGAAACACATCGCCGATTCGATTTTATACGTAAAAAAAATTAAGTACAATTCAAAATAAAATTATTTCTTTTCTTGATGCAAGAAGTAGGTTAACACTTCGTTTTGTTTTCTTTAATAAGAAAAGCCTAAATTCTGTTTTGTACAAATTTCATTTTTCTTTTCCAATTTTGAATAAAAGTTTTTTCAAGGCAATCTTTTACTATTTTTTTTAAAATAAAATTTGTATTTTTGAAGAATGCGCGCATTTTAAATAATATCCTTATCATGACTTTTTTTTCATACTTTGCCTAAATATCATTTGTCATTCTAAAGAACGCCTAGGTATTATATATAATGCTTAGGGAAAGCATATAATAATACGGACATTTCATACTTTGCCTAAGAACGCCTGGATTCTATAGAATACTTAGGTATTTTATAGAATCCAGGCGTTCCGTATATTGCTGGTAACAGATTTAACAATAGTTCTTTGAAACTAACGGAAGTGTTCTCCCATCTACTTTCTCGTATGCATCGTATTTAGTGTTTAGCTTCGTTGTATAAAATGAAGATAATCGAAGTAGACATTTTGAATCTATTTCGTTAGTCGATTAGGTGCAAAAGTTGATACTGATCGAGAATTTCGATGTCAAAACCACATACAAAATTTCATTTATCTTGCGTGTTGCATTTTTGACTTATGATGTTCGCGTGCACATGGACAGACAGGCAAACAGAGAGTCTAGTAGTTCGCACATTCAGTCCAAAATTTGACTCGTATCTACTATTTTCGAGTAAAGATCATATATTAAGATTTTATATATAAATAGGGGACTCTGCCAACTGCTAACTAACACTCTTCAAACCACCAATCCTCCCAGGTCTGCTATACAAACTCTGCTTGCTTCGCTCGCTACAATGAGGACAATGTTCATAATAGCAAAATAAATTTATGACAGAGCTTAATAAATTTGTTTCCAAGATCGTCATAATCGCGCCAATCTTTAAAAAGTCCGTCCAAAGGAAAAAAGCTTTCAGGATTAAAGATACTTTAACCTTACTTTTTTTCTGTATTTGTAGTTAAAATAAGGTCAGATTTAGAGTTTTTTAAATATTAAATTTACATTCATTCTTTTTCAAAAAATCATATTACCTCCAATAAATTTAGGTTCTTGCCATTTCTAGAGAAGTTATTTTTCGTATAGTTAATAGCCATTTTTTAAATCTCTTTTTCTTCCCAACTACAATAAGATATTTACGTTTTGAAAGTAAAATCACGGGAACCGCGCAAGAGAAATATTTATATTGATATAAAATCCAACTTTTAGGGCTTTTCAATCCTCATGTTCACAAACGCGTGAATAGACAGACAGACAGATGGCCAACCAACTGGCGTATATGGCCCAAAATTTGATACAGATTCACAATTCTGACGATAAAGATCTATCTAGATGTTTGTGTTTTTGAGTCATCAGACTCACAGACGGAGAGATAGGAAGATCTTCCGTAAACGGATTTCGCTAAATTTGGCAGACCGACAGATAGCCAACCCAATGCCGTATATGACAAAAAAAATTCATTAGACGTACAATTCTGATGATAAAACTACACGCTAAATTTCATCTGTTTATCTGTTTGTGTTTTTGAGCTGACAGACCCACAGACGGAGAGACAGACACTCCTTCCGTACAAGGATTTCGCCAAATTTGGCAGAGTTAATGTTTGCCAAATTTGACAGACAGAATTTTGAGTGTAGAGATCACACATAAAGTTTCACCCGCCTATCGCTCAATTCTCTTTTGGGTTTTCATAGACATAACACCACCCTGCACCCCCGATACCCATAACTAGAAGAGTTATTTTCTTAGTGGTGTATTCAGCAACCACCAGCAACACAAGGTGGATTCAGCAACCAAATCACCCCCCACAAGGCCCATGACCCGCACCGAACACCAAACCCAACAAAGGAATCCCCAAACACCAGAACAACCCCACAAAAGCGAGCACCAAAGGCCTGAAACACTTTATTGAAAGAAATAAATTTTTTTAACAAAATAAAACAAAAGAAAGACGCAGTTCGGGTCCGCGCCGTGAAGTTTTCGTGGAAACGTCGGGATAAAATAATAAAACAAGCGTTTCGTATTGATATATAATTTAATTATCAATCTCTTTAATACGATCTTTACACAGAGTAGGATAATGGTAACAGATTAGATCAATCACAAGCTACCACAGACCCGTCCTACATGCGATAAACTTGTGATTTATCTATTCTGTAACTACTCTGTGTAAAGATTGTATTAAAGAGATTGATAATTAAATTAAATATTTATACGAAACACCTGTTTTATGATTTTCACGAAAAATCTACGGCGCGGACCGGAACTGCGCATTTCTTAAGTTTTATTTAGAGAAGCTTTTAAGGGCGCCATCTGTTGACAGTATACAGGACTACATTTCGAGTATGCGCAGTAAAACATCATTTGCTACAAATGCTCCTATTTCCCGTAATATTCAGATTTCGAAATTTAAATTTTAATACAATGTTTCTTTTGCATATTGTCAAGTATTCTGTAAGTTTCCTACTATTCGAAAGGAAACTGTGCATGCTACAATAAAAAAAACATGCGGAGTTTGAAATTTTCAATTAAATACCCATTTTTACTTATAATCTGATAAATATTCTTATTGTCTCACTTTGGGTTCTAGTAACACTCCTAAAGCTCTTTGAAATTTTCAGTTGAATACCGATGTTTACTTATATTCTGATAAATATTTTTATTGTCTCACTTTGGGTACTAGTAACACTCCTAGGTAACTAAGCTCTTTAAAATTACACCAGAATCAACCTCCTAGTTAAAAGCATTTCTACGCTACACTTATTTATAACCCTACATAAAGCTAATTCATAACAATCACGCGCATGCGCTTACACTGACAGACTCTTACAGATATGATCTATCCATTGTGAGGTCAACCATCCTTTTCGCATTATTAGTCTCGTAGTTATTAGCGATCTATATCTGACGGTATTTTGTCATACAAGAAATTCCCAACGACTATCACTGTAACGAGCGGAAAGACGTTTTCTCGTCAAAGTATACAAAAATTTCCAAAACATAGGAAACAATGTGTGCAGCAATCACATTAATAAAAATAAATAACAAGAAATATAAATACTCCCACTGTTCATTTGTCTGAATAAACAAAAGAATCCTTTAAAGAGGCCTATAAAATGTTCATTAACAAAAAGTTCTAGAATAAACACATTTCTAAACAGGAGAGTCAGTTCTATATCTTGCATCAAACAAGGCTCAAGTCTCTAATTGCTATAGTTCAGTTTAGTTATATTAACGTCCAGTTTTGAAGCAACACGGGGGCTATTTTGGGACGGACCTCGTCATTTTGAAACTCGGTCAGATTAATAGGACGACACCTGAGTTGACACCCCCTCTGCAAACTTCCACACCACATCAACGTCTCTAATTGAAGAGTATCCGCAAATCGTTTCCTTCACACAGACAGACATGATTCCAAAAATGGCTAATTTAAAAAAATTGATATAGATCTGCAGTTTTGACGTCGTTCCAAGTTTCTTCAACGTAAGCAGGAAGTAAAAATGGAAACTGCTTTGAGACGTTTCGCATTTATGAAACTGCAGAATAGCATTCTGACTGTTATCCCTAAATTTTTCATTGAATCATAAATCAAACAATCCGTTATTTTGTCAAGCCCGGGACATTGATAAATTAATATCACAGGATTCTTATCTGCGAAAATTAGCCTCCAGAAACGCATCACATGTTTCTCAACAATTCTTTTAAATAAATGCATTTCTTAAAATGTATGACAGCGGACTTTTTTTCGAGTAAGGAAAGTATCTTGACTGAATATCTGTAAACACAGACTTCAGAAGATAACATTTAATGAGTCTCGCCAAAACATTATCTCGCGATCATTTGCAAAAGCGATTGCGCATTTTGTACATTTTCAGGCAAAAGAATGACGGTTTTTATGGACCGAAGGTTGTCAATTAAATTAATTTTTATTTATGTTACCGACAATGTATGAAACGCCGGCATTCAATAGAATACTTAGGCATTTTATAGAATGCCAGGCGTTTTCAGGCAAAGTATAAAATATGAGAATTATTATATACTTTCCCTAGGCATTGTTTATAATACCTAGGCATTCTATAGAATGACAGATGCTATTTAGACAAAGTATGTAAAAAGATCATGTTAAGGCCCTTATCTAAAAGCCGTGCATTCCCCAAAAATACAAATGTTATTTTGAAAAAATAATGAAAGACTGTCATTAAAAAACTTGTATTCAAAATACGTAACGGAAAATGCCTTTATGCCTATATACCTATTATGCCTTTCTTATTAAAGAAAACAAAATAAAATGTTAACGAACTTCTTGTAACAAGAAAAGAATTATTTTTATTTTGAATTGCACTTAATTTTATTTCTTAAAAAATCGAATCGAAGATCTATTTCATTCTTTGCTGGTTTATCATTTGGCATTCTATAGAACGTCTAGGAATTTTAGAAATGTTAATCTTTTCATAGATGGGTTGCCAGTTTTCGGCAGTCTATAAAATGCCTAGGTATTCTATAAAATACTGGCTTTCGTACATTGCCGGC
>BGPR01020479.1:15913-27825 GCA_013235015.1 Araneus ventricosus | reverse complement strand
AGGATTTTAGATATTCTTTCAGCAGAAATGTAAAAAATGAACATCTGTTCTGTCTTACCTTTCCAAAAATTGTGACACTGCTGTAGATATGAATGAAAGAGGAAAAGGTTGTTTTGGAGAAAAACTACCTCCTGTGGGAATAACCCTGGGACCCTTTGAACTTTCAACCCGCCAACATCAGTGACCTTCGACGACGCAGATGCTGTGCCTGCAATTATTCAAGGCCATAATAGTAATAAATGCGCAAGGTAAAAAAACCAGTCCAGAGTGCAAATGTATGGTGGCTAATGGAGAGCATCTTGAGCAAATACAACAAATGATCCAAGGACAGTGACGTCCGTAGCTCTTCTTCCACCTTTGAATACGACACCTTCTATAAAGTGGACCAAACAAAACGTCTACTTTCATCTCCTGCTCTGAACTAGCTCCAGCACAAGGTATCTTTTCGCAACGAAACGAGGTCGTAACCTTGTAAATCTGACTTTTTTCTGCATCTTTCACGTTACAGCGAATCTAAATTGTTTATAGATTATGCTGTGTTGTCCATCGGATAGCATACTGGTAATTATAGTTTACTCTATACCTAGACAACAACCATGGCCTAAACTGTCATGATTTAAAGTTACGTCAGAATGATAAGAGTGGGAACCCCATAACTTTCTAACTATACAACCAAACATCGAATTTAGTAAATCTGCTCTATCTGAATTCATTGGGGCAAACTAGTAACGCTTTTGACCTTGTTTGCAACTTTGTAGCTAGTTTATCTCAAGAAATGTTTGCCGTATATGACCTATATTCAGTCAGTAACCATGGAAGCTAGAGAAGTATCCAAAATGATAAAACACTGATTTTTTTTTCGATGAAACGGGAAACCAGATTCAAATTAGTATCCGATATCCAAAATAGTTCTAAACACACCTAAGTTTTCTCATGGAGTGCTGTCAAATCTTAAAATCTGGTAGCTAGGGGAAGTGTTTAATTTCTGTTTTACTCTAGCCATTTTCCCACTTCCTTAAAATGCTAAAGTAACTAGGTGATGCCTTAGAGCAACCCAATTCTCATCAGGCAGAAACGGCTTTCACACCTCAACATCCATTACTCCAAATCGTTCTATACTTGTTTTATTCCCACGAACCTCGATATCTGCGAGACTTTCAAGACCACACTCAATTAAAGAATTTTTTTATTCAGAAGCCAAGGTATAATATTAGCTGGGTTTTATTCCTTTTTCTGCTGAGAAAATGGATGGACCAAAACAAGCTAAAGGCAGACAACAGAGAGTTTTGAAGAGCCATGGACTAATTTGGCTTTAAAGGAGAAAACACCTAATCAATATTAGAAGAGATTTTTAGTGCATCTTTATAAGAAAAGCCTGAAATACACAAAAAATTAGAGACTCATACAAATACTTTTCTCATTAATTTTGCTGCCTTTACAAACTTAAATGGCCTTTCCTGGGGATTCTTAATTTGAGGGACACAAGTGCTCTCATTCTTCAAAGTTTTTTCTGACTCAAAATAGAGAGTCTTGAAACTTTTTTTTGCAAATACTTTCATGTACAAAATTAAGTAAGAATTGTGCAATGTTTGAGGCCTGAGAATCAATGTCTAGAATTTAAATGCCAAAGTTAATATTTTTAGAATTTCGTTTTTTAGGTTTTTTCTTTTTTCACAAAAATAATTATTAAAAAATTAAAAAAGAAAATAAAATCATCATAATCCTAAGAATCTTTGTCTAATAATCCAAAAAAAGAGAATTATTTGTTATAACTAAAAAAATATTAAAAATTAAGTGATGAGTTGATAAAAAACTGAAAATTTCCTGTTTTTTTAATTTTAAAATATTCTTTATAAAATGATCTTTTAAATCAGAATTTACTTATTAATATAATCTGAAAAAAACACACATTTATTTTATTATTACTGTCTCCAAACTTTTTTTTGTGTGGTATACTGGGAATTAAAATGGGATTATTGTGCTATTACCTGCCCCATGAACTACAAAAATGCTATAAAAACATCCTGCAGATGAAAATAAATGCATTGAAAAGAACACAAAAACATTTGCATCTTTTTTAATCTGACTTGAAATAATTTGTACAAAGAATAGTTAAACTGTTTTTACTTTTAATACTGAAAAAAATAACTAGAGCTATACTAAATAAATCTGAGTAACGAGAGATAAATAGGATGAATCATAAAAGTATGTGACGCATGATACATAGCAAAATACTAAAATTAAAAACCATAGAATAATTTTGAAACAAAAATAAACATAATTGACGTATACTATTCGAGAACTGATAAATCGAATCATGAAAGTATTTTAAACACATATAAAAGATTTTTGCTTTTCGAGTTCTGTGTTTTCATCAAAAATTCAACTTGCATCGAATTTTATGATTTCAAATTTTGGAACATCCGTATCCTTAAAAAGCGAAAATGGTAAAAAGTTTCCATTTTCGCTTTCCATACCGTTCATGAAAAGGAGAATTCAGCACAAATGCATTTGATACTGCGTAGTTATTTTAAAAGAAGAATACATCAAGCTATTTCTGCAAACATCTTCGACAACAGATTTTTATTTTCTTGCTTGGATTTGGTGCAATCCACGCAAAAATTGGAAGGCCGCGGTGTCCTAGCGGCAGTGTTTCGGGGCCGAGGGATCCAGGTTGGAGACCCGATTCCACTGAAGATCCGCCGTGTATGGTGGCCTGTTGCGTGTTAAATCATACGTTGAGGGTCAAACGTCCTCCCGCTATTGTGGTGCGGAAGTCTGGAGAGGGGGATGCCAGCTCAGGTGTCGTCCTCGTCGTGTGACCGCGGTTCAAAAGTGCGAGGTCCGTCGCAATATAGATCTCGTGTTGCTTTAAAACAGGACGTTATTACAACTAAGCTCCACGCAAAAATTGAAACCATTATGTAACATTATCAAAGAATATAACAGAGCATGCAATGATTAGTACACATGTTAGACTTCAACGAAGGAATGAAAGGTGTGTCTTCTTGAACCGTAATTCATGCTGGAGACGCAACAACCTTTGTTGCTAGTAATCTCTAAATGCGTGGTCTCAAGTTAAGTCAATGCATCTATTTAAAATGCTCGAAGACAACGGTGAAAAATGTGTGAACCTCGAGATGATAAACTTAAAATAAATATTTATATGAGCAGATATAAAATTGCGTGGTTTTAAATGTGATATTTATTTTTTTTACATCTTTCTGAAATATTATAGATAATATACATTTAAAAAAGCATAACTGAGTATTTTATTATTTCTTATAAAAACTTAAATAATTTCGCAAAGAATTGCTTTCTTCAAACGTTCACATCATATCAAATAACTAGCAGTACGCGCACGGCGTTGCCCGTGGAATCAGGACTTCAACAAAATGAAAAAAAAAAAAAACCGCCCACAATGACATGAAAAAGTTTTGAAAACAAAATCAAAACAAAAGATACACATTATTGATTTTCCCGCTTATTTTTTTTTCGCGATAAACAATATAAAAAAATTGCAACGTGAAAATTATTATACTGCAAGCTAAGTATGCGAGATGAATAAATACGTTAAGTTACTGCCGAAAATAATAATCAGTCATTCAATTCAAGGTTATGACGTCACCTCCCCTTCAACCAATCACATAGCCATCTGCGTTCCGAAGTGCCGTGCCGCGCGACGAACTCTCTCCATAAAAATAACTCTCAACCGCCTAGAAAGAAATTAATTTAAAAAAAACTTGAAAAGATATTTTAACCGTTGTTGTTTTAAATCCGACACAACCGTTCTACCTATATGCTGAAAAAAATTGAAAATAATAGTGTTATTAGAAAGTCGGATGCAACAAATTTAAAGTCAAAAGTATCATCTTGAAGCCAAAACTGGGTATTTTTTAAAAATTTTTCAAAATTCAGTAAATTGCGTTAGAAATTCAAAACTAACTTCATTAGAACGGAAATCGTGTGCTCTTTCCGATGGTCTATTTATTTTTGTCGCACAGTTATTTGAAACCATTCTATTGAGAAATTAGTGCGAAAAGTGAAACAAAACATTAAATAAAAGAATTTCTAGATTAAATTTTAAAATTTCGGCTTCGAGGTGCATTCAGTCACCATTACGACTACCTGTGTGCCAAATTTCATGGCTGTAAGTGCGATAGCTTCGTCTGGACATAGCAGACAAACACACACACACGCACACAAACATTGCCTTTTATAAGTATAGATGATTAATATATCGTTCACCTAAGCTAAAATATTCAGAAAATTAGGAAGAAAAAATTTCATGAAAAAGAAGTAACGACGTTATCGATTCTGCTTTGAAAACAAGCTAGTAAAAATGGATATCTTTTTTATCATTAATTATTATCAGTGTTGTCATAATTGCAAAAAACAATCCGATTTTTTAAATATCTACATTTTGAGTGGGATTTTAAAGCTGAGAAGGGAATACCGGCCCACGATTCTGAAACAAAATGTTTAAATTTTAGAAAACAAGTAGCTTAGCTTTCTTAATTCAGCTTTTTTTTTGCTGTTTTGCAATTTTTCATTGTTTCTTTCTGCTTTTTGTTTATTATTTTATTTTTTATGCGTCGATTTAATTATAATATTTTATACTCTTCAGAGCTTCCTTACATAATTCAAGTTCGTAAATTTATTTTTCAATTTATTTACCTTTTTCAAATGCATTGTTTACTTTTGATAAATTAACTTATAGTATTTAATAAGCTTCAAGGATTTCTCTCGTTTTTGTATTAAATTGAATTCGATTTTTTGCAGCATTTGCGAACCAACGTTACAAATGCCATAAAGAATGCCTTCTTTAAGCTAATAAAGACATTCCATCTAGATTTTCTCACGAATTGCAAGCGAACGAACGTTACAAATTCCATGAAGAATGCCTTCTTTAAGTTAATAACGACATTCCATTCAGGTTTTCTCACGAATTGCAAGCGTCAGTTCTCCCTCTCTCGCTTTGAACCAATACATACATTTTTATTGCTTATCTAAATAGGTCGTTGATAGATCCTAAATGTATTTAACAAATATAGTTGAAGTATGTATAGATCATTTTAAATAGACGGGGAAAATGGAAAAAGAAACCAGGAACAAAAATCTGGATATAGACGGGGAAAATGGAAAAAGAAACCAGGAACAAAAATCTGGATTCTTCTCTTGATTCAAGAAACAATTCGGCATTCTCTCCTTGACTGAAAACCATTATGTTACATTAACGCATACATGAAAACTTTTATAATTATTCGGAACAGTGCGTGCGTGTGCAAGTTTTGCACTAGTTTGCAAGGGCAGAGATAAAAACTACAGGCGGAAGAGGGCGCAAAATGTCGAACATGATCCGGCGAGCGAAAACAGAAAAGTACTACTCAGTAACGGATTCCGAGACTACCACTTTTGGACGATTTTACACCGGAAAGGGGTGTCAGGCAATGAGTCATATGAGCACATTTCCGGAGTTCTTTGTTAGATCACCCTTCCATTCTTCACTTTCCCCCTATTTTGATGAAAATAACTCCGCCCGGAGCATGCGCAAAAGCGCGGAGGGTGTCCGAATCCGTTGCATGAGTAGTAAATTCACATTATTAGGCCCTCTCATTACAAGAAGTGCTAAATGGTGCAACTGCAATGCTCGTCTCTAGTGACGTGGGGTGGATAAATACCCAGTGGGTAGATAAATATTTGTTGGGTATATACCCGGGTATTTACCAAAGGCCTGGGTAAGTACCGAAAAGCTGTGTATTTTGCGAAAAAAATTTCGAATGGTGATTCACAATGAAACATGTAAACTTTTATATATACCCAAAAATATGATATTTTGCAAAATATATATATATTTCCAATGATGATTCAAAGTTAAACAAAAGATTTATAAATATACCCATACGCTGAATGTTTTGCAAAAAAAATGTATTTGTGATTGTGATGAACCATATAAAATTTATAAATACTCCTCAACTGGAAATTTTGGGAAAAAAAGCTTTTCCGAATGGTGATTCAAAATGAAACATATAAAAATTATAAATAACCTCAAACTGGATATTTTGGGAAAAAGTATTTGCGAATGGTGATTCAAAATGAAACATATAAAAATTATAAATATCCCAAAACTGGTTACTTTGGAAAAAAAGGATTTGAGAATGGTGATTCAAAATAAAACAAAAAATAAATAAATACCCTAAAACTGGGTATTTTGTAAAAAAGGTATTTTCGAATGGCGATTCAAAATCAAACATATAAAATTTGTATACATAATACATAGGTTTTTAAATTTTTAAAATAAAGTTTTGACCAAATTATAAAAATTAATTGCTATCAGGATTCAGAATAAAGTATTCTAAAACTTAAACGGGATCGGAGGATTGTTTAATTTTTCTGCTTTGAAACAATGACACTTACAAAAGAATAATAATTTTTAACGCCGTTTATGTTATATTGACAGCGCGAGTGAATATTGTGATCCATAATTTGCTCACATTGCTATGCTGGGAAGTTAACCATTCTTGTTTTGATTTAGTGAATAGTTAGTCATTTACTTCACGTATATTAATACTATTGTAAATTTTATGTTAAAGAGTAAAAAAAATGAGAAAAAATTACCTGCTTGGAACTTTTAATGCTAAGAAAGACAAAAGTATCCAATGTAAGTACTGTAATATTGAGTACAAACATGCCAATGTAAGCAAAATGGAGAAACACATAAAAAATATTTCAAAAGTCACTTTGGTTTAAAAAGGTTTTAAAAGGGATAAAATAGATAATGAATTTTCTTTTAATCAAATTGCAACCATGACAACTACATCAAATTTGGAGTTTCAAGAACATTTAAGTTTTAATTTTCATGATCCCCGCCTAACCAGTAAATAGTGTGTGTCTAATATATCGTCAAATAATACAACAGTTTCAGCAAAAAGAATTTCACATTTCTTGTTGCTGAAATTTTGTTACAAAGATCACTGACATTTGTTGAAAGTATATATATATAATATGAGTGCATATTACTTTCAGAATAATTCACTTTTAAAAACTATTAGAAGTGAAACATCTGCTAAATTTTTATCAGCAATGTCTGGTAATTTGACTAATTAATCCAAAAAGAGTTATAAACAATTGTATCTTTCATTTTAGTTTCTATTATCAGCTCTTTATCATCTTAAAATCAAACTCAACATTTTCTCTTTTTTACTTTAGTTAAAATAATTTTAATCTTTAAAAACCAGCAAATACATAATTATTTATTTACTCATTGTTATTAAAAAGGATTAACATTTCAACCACGTATTTTATGTAAGGTCCATGATAGGGTATTGCGTTTTTGTTTTTTCTTATTTTTTTTTTTTTTTTAGTTTTTATAGAATTTAAAAGGTTCATATAATACTAGTTTTTATTACTTTACCTTATGCTCAATATATATTCTATATATATTTATATTATATAGAGACATCATATTTTACAGAAGTGCCTGTAATTTATATGAATAGAGTTAATTCAAAAAGAAATACCCATTTTGGGTATTTACCCGGGTAAATACCCAGGGTATTTACCCTTAAAAATAATACATACTGCTCGTCTCACAGCCGCTCTCTCAAGCTGGGGATTAATCTGTACTCCATTCCATTCCATTTGTCCCAAGATTGGTTTTTTTCCATCCATTCAAGTCGAAAAATGTGGCACGTCATTCACGGAGGCTCTAAAGTTTGTTTTGAGACAAGGTTCAAAGTCGCAGAATTCTACCAACCCTCCCCCCTCCTTTTCCCCCTACGCGGGAGATTTCGAGTTTCATTCTACCCTCGACGCAAGATCTCAATGTAGGCAGATCCTTTGATGTGCCGCTACCCTCTCATCGAGGCCCCAAATTCGATTCGGAACATGAAGTGTTGTATTTTGAGTTCGTTTGAATTCCATCATTGCCATTCCGCTATGCCAATTTCCATCGGTGTTTAAAACTGACAACTGCTTTTTCCTTCCGATGATCCAAAAATTCCATTTTGGAAGAGATGTGAATGGCCTGCTTCAAACTCACCAGGCTTCTTGGCGCACGCCGGCAGCAGCAGTCACAATTCTAATGATGAGATCCTCTGCAGATTTCGCAAAAGTTTCATACAAGAGAATTTTGAGATAACACCGCAAAAAAGAATAATTAATGGGAATTTATTGCTTCTATGTTATTTTTTGCTTTTGCTCGCTCCACCATGTTCAACATTTATACGCTCTCTAGCGCCTTTTGGTTTTCATACCCGACCCGATAAACTGTTACGAAAGTTGCTTGGTTTGGTGTGCACTATCGACTCTGATTGCCCATCTAACCACTTTAGTGCTTTACCCATTTATCTTCTGAACAAGATTACTAGAAAAATTTTTATCAAATTTGAACCAGCGAGAAATATGTTGAAGGGAGAGTGAAAGTCTCGGCTGAGTTCGTATATGGCCATCCAACTCAAAGGGGATGGAAATTTTCATTTTTCCCTAATTCTCCCCCAACAATGGGTGCCATGAGTACGTGGATGAGAAGCCGCAAAAAAATTAAGCAGGCTCTCGCTCGCCTGGTAGGCATAGTAATGGGTGGGATTGAGTTACCTCTACTCCGATGACGGAACTTACCTCCCACGGAAGGAGTTGCGCCGTGGCCGGTGATGGCTATTAAGGGAGACATTCACCATTAGGCCACTCCACCTTTTTTGGAACACAGGATGCCAAACCTCTTCGCCAACATAAGAAACCGATGAAAAATGAAGTAGGCCGAGAAAAAAGTTGGAATTCCATCCGGGTTGGATTTTCATTCGGCACAATAGGTCATGAAACTGAAATACGATAGTCGGTTGGGGGACAGAGACTCTCTCACAAAAGCGAAAACCATAAAATAGGGTAAGTGTGGGTGGGAGTCATTCTGGGGAAATCAGGGCGGGGGACCCGTTTTGAAAGAGGGGGAGGATGCGCAGTGGCCAAGGGGATCGGGTTGCTCGGAGGTGCGGTTGGCACAGTCCGACGTGTGAATGACCCACCAAATTTGATGGGCTGAAAATGGAAACGGTCTTCTAAGAAGCCCTCCAAATAGATTAGAACAGATCGATGGTGAATGTCCAGCTTCAGGACTCCATCCTCAGTTTCCGACTGCTGTCGTGACGTCTATCAGTCAAATGACCTTGGATGCCTAGGCAGGACGGGAGGGGCTTAATTTATGTTTACCTGAACTTAAACAAAAAGGAATCAATCTACTTTCGTCTTCCGGCTTTTCGAGATGAATGTTTGTTTTGGCTAGAATATCTCATTTTATGTATGCAAAATTTACTTGCTTATACTTTTCAACATATAGTTATATTTTTTGCCAGCGTTAAAACTTAACATTGTGTCAAATGCGCGTATGCCCTAAGAACAGCGCCGCAGTGTGGAGCGAACGAATGAGTCATAGCTGTGCTGGCAAGGAGTGTCCACGTCCCAAAACAAAAATAAAAATCTCTGTTTGAAATTAACGTAAATGTTTATTCTTTGTGTATATGAAAAGTTATTTCAATTGATGGCGTGAAACTGACATATCCAATGAAGATGCAGGCTTGTAGAATAAATAACAGTTCATTTAAACTTCAGACATGTTTAAATCAAATCAGGTAAAAAAATTATTCAATAATTAAATAATTATGAATTCCTTCATGGCCATGACGGGAATCTTCCGTGCAAAGCGCAAGTCTTGCTAAGGAAAAACTACAACTTACACTATCGCAGCGAGATGATTAAATAGTATTTTAGAAACGGGGAAGTACCGAATTTGAGGCTCAAGAACCAGTGTGACTCTTGGGAGTCTAAGTTAAAAGTAGAAGTGCTTTTATCATAGGATTGAAGTAGAAGTAATTCGTTCGTAATTAAAAATTAATTGGCGTTAAAAGGGATTTACTTTAAAAATGGAAACATTTATAAATCATAACATACATATTTTTGTGTTTGTGTTAATAATAAATTTAAAGGATTTTAAAAGAGTTATCTGGTGTCATAGCTCTGAAATTGCTTCACATTAAAATGTCCTAAAAATACTCTGGCATTTAAAAATTTATTTCCTAAGCCTTGGTTAACATTAAAGTGGATAAGGTATGGCAAGTCAAAAATTCGTCATCTATAAACTAGCTGAATGTTCCCATTTTATAGGAACTTTCAGCAGAAGTTCTAAAATTTAACTAATGGGACCTTTGAATCTTAAATAACACCACTTTGATGTCTCATTTCATACAATATCGGAGCACCACTATCGCTACTAGAAGAAGACTTGCTAGGGCACTTAATTTTCCATTCACAAGCTTTTCAAATGATGTCAGAAGTTAAAGCTTCCAGAGTTTGCAAAAATCGAAATCGAGTCGCTGTAAACAGTGAGTAAATACATCCAAGTCTGTGTAAGAGAAAAAAAATAAAATTGTGTTTTTAAAGAATAAGATTTTCTTTATTGAAGACAATTGTCATTACTAATTAAAGAATAACAAGCTAGAAAATTTAGCATGGAAATGAAACCATTATAACTAATCAATATTCAAAAAGAAATTTAATATACTTTCACTTGTCAACACAGAAAATAACCAAATTTCTTCAAAATATTGGAAAATCATAGAACATTTTGATCATACAAATGAAGTCGTGGAAGGAGGCCAACATAAATTCAAATGATTTCATTTGTGAAGAATACATTTTTTATAAATATTCAACATTTATGATTAACAGTTTGTGGAAGTTCATGCTAGCTACAAATACGATCGGTTTCAATCCTCAGTAATAAACAATAATCTGTTCTTTATCTTCTATTTCTTTTCTAAGAATGGAGTCAATTCAGGCTCACTTGATTCTCATAATATTTGGAATACATTGCGCATTTTGCAGTAGGAAAAAGAGCGTGACGTCACACCATAACTTAAGACAAGGTGCAGTTGCATGCTGGATGGCATGCGCAGTTACATTTGTCACGTGACAATAAAAACCAAATAAATTGACTTTATTCCAGTTAATAAATAAAAATAATAACGGTAAGAAAATGTAGGTCTATCCTAATGTTATGGCTTTGGCAACAGCCCATGCACCATAACAAAATAAATATGCGGTTATGTCACACTGTATATTTTATGTAAACAAAAAAATTATTCTCTTATTTCTATTTAAATCTCTTCTTATACTTTTATATAAGCATTTCTTCTTCATTCATAAATTTACAAAGATTCTTCGACGAAAACAAACTTATCTTATACTTTTAAATAAAGATTTTGATAACTATCTAATTATTAATAATAAGATAAAAAGTCTCAACTCAAAACGCCTTTTCCAACTTCCATATCTTTGTCGGTCACGTTTTATTCTTTTCGAATAGGATCATAATTTTAAACCTAAAATATTCTGCTTATGGAATTTTACGCTAGATTTCACTTTCAAAGCAGAAAAAAGGTTGAAATGTCGGTCACTTCGCGCTCGTCTTTCACCCCAGAAACTTTTTTTCTGCTTTCTGAACGCTCGATGCAAATTTAGACGCTGATTCGATGACATGTCTTTCGACAATCCGCGATTTTATTTGACGCATGAAATATAGATTTGAAAGAAAACAGACGTCCATTGATATATGCGATTTCCATGTCATCTCCCAAAAAAGATGCTGTCTAAATTTAAAAATTGTGGTTTTATATCACGGAAGAGAATGCATACATATATATTATAAGGATAAACATTTAGTATGAAACATACGATCTATTGAACTTAATAATGGCTATAAAAATATTAGTAAGAAATATTAGAGTAAATAAAATAAACCAGAGGGGGGGTTCTCTTCTCAAATTTCTCATATGTTTACACAGATAGTTTTCTGTTTAGCTTTGTAAATTAGTGTAGAGAATATAGTGAATTCTTAATATAGTGAACTAGCTGATGCCTAC
>BGPR01020479.1:0-15903 GCA_013235015.1 Araneus ventricosus | reverse complement strand
AATTGAATTTATCGCATGTGTATATATGTTCATGCACAGTGGGGGTATCAAAGTGTTTGTGATTATTTCATTTTGTCTATATTTTTTTACATTAGAATTTTCACTATAATATTATATTATATATATATATATATATATTATATATTGAAAATATATTTTTTTATTGTTGAATGGACTTCAAATTATTCAAAATTAATATTAAAACTAATATAAACACAAGCCATATATGCGAATACTTTAGTCTCCTTTCTCAAAGCAACTTAATAAATAACCGTAAAGTCTTTCGGAATTTAACAGCATAATACAATATTTACGATTTTTAAGGTAAAAAATTAATTACATGATATTTAAAGTGATATACACTAATAAATTTACATCTGTAATCCCTTGGAAATACGACAGTTGAATACTGCGTACTTTGTTCTTATAGAATAAAATAAATATAATTATAAATAATATAACAATAATATAATAATAAATAATAATATCATAAATAAAATTTTATAAAATTTAAATAACGACATTTGAGTTTTATTATTTTAACCCAAGAATTTCCCATCGCAAAACAGAGCAAAGATATTACATTCCGATCAAACAAAGAAAGTTTTTAGAGAAATCATTGAAATTATTACCAGAATAATGAATATTTATCTTTTTTTTCCAAACGCCGAATCGACCTTAAGTGCATTTTTTATCAGAAAAAAAAGATATTCTTTCCACATTTGCAACGTTATTAAATGAACTTTTTGACGATTCTAATAAAAGTACTCCAATATTAATAAAACCCAAGTGATATTCAATATAGAAGGTAAAAAAAGTTTTAATCTGACATAAAGCATAAAGAAATATTTTACAGAACAATTTAAGACTGTTGTGTAAAAACTTTCTTTAGTCCAGTCATAAGCAGCGAAACTAGATAAGACAAAATAGAACGTTGATTTAAAAGGAATACGACGAATTTATACAGGGAATAAGACTAAACAGTAAGGCGGTGACCAATCGAAACAGTTAGTTGAGTCCTCCTTTTCGATATTTGAAGACTAATCTGTGAATTTCCGTATTCGATACGGAGAATTAAAGATAATTCTGGTTCATGTATTTCCAATAAACAGTTAGAAGAGGATGTATTGATAAAAAAAGGAATTATTCAATGGAAACGAACTCATTTAAATAATAATTAATAGGTATGTCAGCATAATTACGATGTAAAATATTACAAATATTATTACCCATTTATAATATTATCCATTATTCTTGCGATGAAAAAGCTTTCTTTTATTAGCGATATATTTTTCTTCAATTTATTTGTGTCCTCCTTTTCACTGTAAAGAAGTTGGTCGCCTTATAAACAGAGGATGTAAATTCTCACAACTGCTTTTCAAATTTTTATATCATATTGAAATGAGAATGAGAAACAAATCATACCGAAAGACACACAGACATAATCACAAAATGGATACAATTATGAATGGGGAACCTTCAAAATACACATTCTGAGATACAACTATCTTCGCACATTCTTCCAAAATTGCTTCAAAATAGTCTGTTATACGATGCAGTGGATTTGTTTCAATTTTACATAGCAAACGATGCATGCTTATATACAGTTTTCGACAATGAACCCGAAATCTGTAAAATGATGGTTAGTTCCAATAGCGTAACAACCTCAAAATACTATAGTTAATAACTGAGGAGGTGCTAATCGCTTTCAACGCAGATCGCTGCCAACAACGGGGCGAAAGTTTCTCTGTCAGACGCCTTTTATTTTAGGTATTACAAGGCAAGAAATCTGTAGTGAATAGTGGATCTTGATTAACTCGAAACTGAAGAGACTACAACAAAAATTCAATGTATTCAAAAAATTCAAATTAAAAAAACTGGGTCTAAAATGAATACAGTAAGTGCAAACGGCCATTTTTAAATTAAAATAAGCAGTAAAGATTTATTTTTAAGAATTAATAGTTTTGATAAATAGCGTATAGTTAATAAATAAGTAGAAAGTAAGTTCAATAAATAAAGTACAGTAGAACCTCGCTAATCCGAACTCCGCTAATCCGAAATTCCGGTTAATCCGAACCGATTTCATTTTCGATAAATATGTAATTGAAAAGATTACCTGAAAAGATTTAAATATACATACTATAAACAAAAAAGTACATTTCTAGCATGCATAATTTTGCACACATTGAAAAAACTAATGCAATTCGCCGTAAGATAAGGTCACTTCATACAGGAGCATATCCATTATTCTAATGAAAAGGGGAGACATATTCTCTTTCTATTGCTTATGAATAAAAGAATTCAAGAGATAGTAGTACTGAGTACTTATAACTTACATTTTTTTAGCACACTTCTTCTTCTTTTCTCGGAATTTCGGGAAATCCGATATTTTGTAATCCGAACAGGCACCGTTCCCAATTAGTTCAGATTAGTAGGGTTCTACTGTAATAATAATTATAATTAATGATTTTTATTAATTGTAAATACAATAATATTAGTAGATAAGCAATTTTACTAAACAGTATACAGCACTTTGAATACAATAAATGTATAATAAAACTTCAAAACAATTAGCAAAATTCACATCTAAAATATTTAAATTTTATTTAAAGAAGTGGACATTTTTTTATTGCTTTTTGATACAATTAACTGCACAGCAGTAAGTCCTCGAGTTAATCAAAGGTCTTAAAAATTATTCACTTACGAGCAGAGGTGGCGACTCGAGGGCAATCGCCCGCCGCCCCCCCCAATTTTTGCGGAAAAAATTAAATTTTTATTGCATTTTAGCTGCGTAAAACTAGGAATTATTTAAACCAGCGGGAGTAGCCTCCCCTAAACTTTCTCGTATACTTTTCAAACATTTGTCCTTTCCCTTCCCCCTGCGTTGATAAAAAGTTCGAACCAACTGTAACCCAGAATGCAATGACTATCAGAAGGTTTTTCATTGTTGATTATAGTGATAGTAAAATATTGAGGTGAAGAATCATATTCAAAAAGATACGTATGTATTAAAACTTCGCAATATTTATTTTCTTATCAAACTCTAGCAATGCAAGTTCCGCGTGCGGAGAAGAAAACAGGAGAATAGCTTGCTCGCTAAATAGCTTGCGCATGCGCAGAGATTGCTTCCAATACGCAAGTAAAACGAGACGCCCTAAATGTTTGCTTCCTTACAAAATCTAGCCGCCAGAATTGGTTTTTGGCAAACTGCCAAGTTTTCGGAGTATCCCTTCTTTGCACAGGCATTTACGCATGCGCATGGAGTTGAACAAGTATGCTATTATACAGACCGACAGACACTCAGTCCGTTGACGGATTTGGCCCAAACTTTTATACGGACCTATATTCATGACGATAAAACAGTGTACAAAATTTTATCCATCTAGCTATTCAAGTTTTTGAGTTATAGTGTTCGCATGACTTCGGACATACAGACAGACAGATTTCCCGTTGACGGATTTTGTCCAAAATTTGATAGAAACCTACAAATTATGTTTAAAGACCACATACCAAATTTCATCCCTGTATCTCTAATAGTTTTCGAGTTATCGTGTTCACAGACACACACACAGACACAGAGACAGACATAATTCCAAAATTGTGTTTTTCGGACTCAGGGAGATCTAAAACGTGGAGATTCGTCAAAATCTCTCTCTCGAGTTCGAATTTTTTGACGATTACAATACTTTCTCTTTGTATACTTCGTATACGAGAAAGTAAAAAAGTGTCCAGGAAAGCTAGCTAATTTTGTAATTTAATTTCTGTTGTCTATCCCCTATACTCCGAGGTACTTCTAAGTACTAGATACTTTTAAGTGTCTATATATTTTTGCCCCCCCTCCCCACTTTTGTCTCCCAATCGCCAATCGAGAGCACCAGCGGGAGTGGTCTCCCCTAAACTTTCTCGTATACTCCTAATCCACGTAGAGAAAAAATAAGCTAAAAGAGAGGCAGTAACCCGAACAGGAACCCCAAAAGCAGTGGGGAGAAAAATTAGCGAAACGGTAATACCACGATTTCCCGAAGGTCGTCCAACGCGGAAGTGGAATTAGAAGCCGACGTGATTACCAATAGGGCTGGGTGTAAGATAAAGAAAACGAAATTTGCAATTTGAACGCCTTTTTTTTACTTTCTCGTATACGAAGTATACAAAGAGAAAGTATTGTAATCGTCAAAAAATTCGGACTCGAGATTTTGACGAATCTCCACTTAGAAAGTATACGAGAAAGTTTAGGGGAGACCACTCCCTCTGGTTTGGACTCAGGGAGGTCTAAAACGTGGAGATCATCAAAATTCGAATCGAGTTCGAATTTTTTGACGATTACAACACTCTCTCTTTGTATACTTCGTATACGAGAAAGTAACAAGGCAGGACGTATTTAACTAACAAAAACAATTCAGAAATAAAAACAATTTTTTACAATCTTTTAAGTTTTGATTTCGAATTATGGACAATATTTTAACATTACGCTAACAGGAAATTCAAGGTACCAGAGCAAAAAATCGAATTACTAGGCTATTCTAATTAAATTAAAAACGTTAGAATTACCAAAGTTCTACTACATTAGGATCTTCAAGAACCGAGATACTTCCTTAAGTAACACCTCATAACTCCAAGTTAACATCAAAACATCAGAAGGTCAATACATCTTGTTATTCGCCAAATTTGGCGAGAAATTGTGGCACTTGCAGAGTTCTGAATGAGAAGAGTTTAATAGATTGGAATAATTAGGAAAATCTTTATGGGAATATTTAATTGCCATTGCATAATGTTGAAAAAGTAGATGTTGAAATTTCGGAATTAATCCAGTTTGTTTAAAAGATCCACAAAGCAATCCCTAATTTTATCTCTTTATCCAAAAGTTTGCATTTAATAAACAGACGCAATATTGCAAAAGCATTATTTTCACTTTTGTCGCGAAAAGTCTTCTCATTTGAAATTCATCTCAATCCTGCATTCAATACAAAAAACAGCAGAATTTTAGCTCTCCTTCGTCAGTCTCGGTTTATGTAAAGATTACACACTACGAATCTCATAATCCTGTACCAAACTAACGAAGTTTATAAGTTATTCTTAAAATACAAAACTAAAGATTTAATCAAGTTATCCAGTATGGAATTACATTAAAATATCTCGGTGTCATTGACTGCTTTGTAAGTTTAAATTAAATTAAACATCTTCATTACTATTTCAATTAATTCAAAACTTATGTAAGTAAGTTCATTTTTCCTTTGATCTTCTCTGAAGTATATGTTGTTCAAGAAAAATATCTGGTATAAGAAAGGTAGAGTGGTTTATCAAGTGCGACTTTAAAAATTTGTAAAACAATGATAATAATAAAATGTTCCTTAAATCAATGCAAATAATTATCACAAATTGTTAAAATATATTATAACACTAAAATAAATTATATACTATTCAGTTAAAATATATCAATCAAGAAATCATAGCAACATACAGAAAATTTAATATTTCGAACTTTCATATATTGTAAAAAGGATTTTTGTGGGATTGCTATTGTTACGAACATGGAATGTTGCTTCCAAGCAATGTTAGTCTTTTGATTGGGAAGAAAGTTCTACAAGGGTTATGTATGGGACTGCCGGAGGAATGGAACTATTGACTCCCGACCTTGGCGACAAATTTTGTGACTTTGGCGACAAAATATAGGATCTCAAAAATACTAGAATTTTTTTGATATCTCTATTAGGGACCGAGATCCGGATTTCTTCAGATGATTCCATGAGACGTCACGGCCTGTCGGGGAGACTATAAATAATGCAGTGCTCGGATCACAGGGGAGAGAGTGTGTTGATCGACTTTGAACTTGTTGATCGACTGCAATCGCCTTTGGAATGCGAACGTCTTTGGAATCTGTGTGTTGGAATTCAAATGAACTGGTTCAGTCACTGAATGAAAGCATCTCGTTGGTTAATTTTCATGACGTAGCCGAAGTTACGGCACTAGTCTAAGTTGATTGGTTGTTACAATCTATATATATTGTTCATTTGTGTTTTTAATGAATCAATCGTTCAGTCAGTCTGAGAATAGACGTAGCTGTAGTCAGCTGAATGGATGGCTGTCATTGAGTGTTTGGGCTGCAAGACAGCAGCATGTCTTTATTTGTTTTACAGTAAACAGCATTAAAGCTCTTTTGTATTTTAAAACTGCCTGGTATCTGCGTTACTCTGCAAATTACACTCATGACATGCCAACACTGTGTTCGGAGTTTTATCCGCTGTGCGGGCTAGTAATCTGTGAGACGCCGAGCGGTATTGAAAGTGCTGTTGCTGTTCTTATTAGTGAAATGCTGTCTGTTTGTGTTGTTAATCAGCGCAAGTGCTGTTTTTTCTGTTACCTGCGCTTCGTGTTTTCCGGAATGTTCGAGAATAAAGTGTTATCCTCCGTTGCCTTCTTGTTGGACTGTTTTCACCGTTCACACACAGGACAAATTTTTTGTAACACTATTATTTAGTTGGCTGAAGAAATAAAGGAATTTTTAAAAATTTACATTTTTGTGATAATAAAACTTTAGATTAACGTTCTTTTTAAAATTTGTAAAGTTAAGAGAAGTTTAGTGGACAATTAAATTTAGAAAATTCATCCGAAAAGGACATCCTAAAAGTGAAATTTCTATAGGCTTCTGAGATTCGTGAAATAACAAAATAATTAAGACGTTACTTGACATTTTAACGTATAACATTTTTAGATCTATATTAATTCGACAAAATAAATTTGACCCAGTTAATCGATTTGACAAAATAAATTTGGCCCGGTTCCATCTAATCGACAAAATAAATTTGATCCAATTGCTTGTATGATCGATTTTACTGTTAATGCCATAACAAGACAAATGAAATGCGAAAAACGATAAAATATTAAAAATGCATATTTTTATTTAAATTGCCCTGCGATAATAATTTAAGATTAAATGGTTCAATGAAATTAATAAAATAAATTAGATAAATTAGCAATTAAAAAAATAAAAATAAATTAAGCAAGCGATAATTTTTGTGACATCAACCCCTTTGGGTTTTTTTTCTTTTGACGGAATATAAAATGCCATAACAAAGCCTTAATGAAGGAGAGAAAAGGTTAAAATACCATTACAAATAAAATTATATTATTTTCACTAAAAAATCGTTCTATCCCTTAGCTTTGATCTTGTTTCCTAGATCCTTATTACTGCAATTATTCCAAAGTTAATAAATAATACCCAGAATAATGAGTGAAAAGTTAATAAAATATAATGAGTGTTTTAATGGAGTCAAATAAGCGTCACATGATAAACGTCAAATGCGCTCCTCAAATTAAATCTTGGAACCTAGAGCGGGACATTCACCGCTGCTCAATTCCAAGATATTTGAAACACGGGAAGGGAAAACTTTTCATCAATGTTGAAACCCAATGAAAATTGGCGCAAATGGTTTGGATGTTCGTAATTCCGAATAGTTTGAAGTCTGATTGGAATGGCCGGATGATCTTTTGAAATCCCGTTGCGAGGGTAGCGAGAAAACAAAGCTTCTGCCTAGATTGGAACCCCGCGACGAGGCTAGTAAACTCGGAAATTCCCTGTTTGGGGGAGGAGGAGATGGGTTTGAGTAAATCTGCGACTTTGAACCTTCTCAAACAATGTGTCTCAAAACAAGCTTTGGAACATCCGTTAATGACTCACTTAAAATTTTAGACTGGAATGAGTGGAATACAAACCAGTTCTTGGGACAAATGACATAGCCTAGCCTTCTCGTGAATGCCCAGCTTAATATACATTGCTCAGTAAGGCGTAGCATCGTAGCACAGGGTAATCTGAAAGTGCAATAATTTGGCATGCGTAGTCATGTTTGTTATGTGACTGCGGTTTCAAGTGAATTTAATCGTTTAAAACTAAATATTTGCTGTCGTTAATCTTTACTACTTTGAACATAGTTAAATGAAATCAAATAATTTCATATCTTAAAGTATAGTTCCTTTCATTTTAAACATTCAATTTTATGGATTAAAATTTTCTATGGATTTCACGAGATCTACTTTTCAATTTTTATAAAAAAATTCAAATCTGCAATTGTTCAATCTAATGAATAAGTAAATTGAACTTATACGTCTTAATTATCACTCAATACTTTGAAAAGAAACTTTTGAAATATTTGAAATAAAAATATACTTTTATAGGTCTCTTTACCGGATTTCCATCTGATCTGACTAGTTGAATGATTGATAATAACCAACCATAAGCAAAACTGCAGTTAAAAAGTTATTTCTTTTATTTTTTACTTGAATTTATAATATTTTCGACTACACATTCAAATATTCCATACAGTGAAACTCAAACGGGAAAGCACGTCTTAGCTGAGAAAATTAAGAATTAATATTTAAAACTTCTTCTCCTCAATACGTTAGTCCAGTCTCAAAAAGTAATACTAAAATGCCTTCGAAATCTAAATCCTATTATAATAACAAACAAATAAATTATCTAAACTCCGCGGAAATAAATTTACAAACTTTCTCTAAAAACTGGAAGACACACCAAGAAGAACTAAATGAAACATTCAAAATAAGTCCCCCCAGATAAACACGGAATTGATCCATAAAGTACTACGAAAAACAAACTGCCCCATTAGCTGGCGAAGGTAAACTTTTCTGCTGAATGTATTCACACAAGAGTTAATGATCAAACATACAAATCCTTGCTTATCGCTTTCAGATAGCGCTGCAAATACGACGCTCTCTCACATATTAATGTGTTACGTGATGTTGCAGCTGATAGCAGAATCGCTGAAACGGGAGCGTTTTCGGGAAATTGCGAGTTTTCCCCCGAACTCCGGCATGAAATGGAATTCTATCGACCGGTTCTGATGATGGAAGCATTTCAATTTTTAATATTTTTATACTTTGGAAAACGTTTTGGAGTTTCGAATAGCTCGGATGCGGAGGCCGAAGAGTGAAAGTTTATGTTATTTTACTGTAAAGTAGAGGATAACTCTTGAATGCATTTGAGTCTTCGGATGTTATGAAATAACTAGCTAATCTTTCCAGAAAACATATATGTTCTATTACCATTGCGATTATTCGACAAGATACGTTTTGTGAAAGAAATTAAATCATATATCTATCCGTCAGAGGTAAACTATCTTAAATTCAATTTTGCTGATTTTGATGTTTCTTTCGGGTTTGGTTTATCCAGACCGCATCTCCGGATGGGTAAAATGCCGTAGCTGTAACTTGAAAAAAAAACTCTCTCAAGGAAATTAAAGAAGGTAAGAGATACATTGCGATCTAGAACTTCTTTTGGCTCTCCTGTGAAGTGTTAAAATTATTATTTACGATGGTTTACCTCTGACGAACAAATATATATACCATATTACAGAACCTACAGAGCAAGCTACGGATACAGAACATACAAAACAAGCTACAGAAACAGAACAAGCTACAGAACAGAACAAGCTACAGAAACAGAACAAACAAAAAAAAAACAACATACAGAACATACAGAACAAGCTACAGATACAGAAAACAAGCTACATAGAGAACATACAGAACAAGCTACAGATACAGAATATACAGAACAAGCTACAGATACAGAATATACAGAATAAGCTGCAGATACAGAACATAACAAGCATAGAATATGTTTTATGTCTCAGATAATCGTTCTCCGTTATGAATATTTATTGATTTATTTCGTTATGCTTAAGTCTGCAAACACGGTGAAATTTCATAATTGATTTATTTTCAAAATGGTAATTAATTCATTTGTTTGCGATATTTCGGTCGTTCTGATTTACATTTTCAGACCATTACACATTAAAAAGTACACTTTCCGCTAAGACTTCTCGTAATGACTTCCCCTTATAATATCATTCATATTTATGTAGTTTAATTGTTTCAGAAAGTATAAGGAACTAAAAATAACATTCATTTTTTTAAATGTGAATTTCGTTCAAACTTCTGACACCATATATTCATTGTACTTTTTTAGGCCATCATGAATTTTTTAAATATATTGAAGTGCACTATTGTAATGAAACAAGTGAGAATCTGGTTCCTAATCCTTTTATAACTTCTAAAACAAAAACTATAGTATAAAAATCGTTTTAGAAATTTATATACTCATATAAGTTCCTACTATAAAATTTTCTATAGTATAATTCTAATTTCTATAGCTTACATCAGTTTAGTAGAGCTTATCTGAAGAGCTTATATTAAACTTTTCACAATATTTTTCATTTTTTAACAAAAGCTGAAGATGAAATGTAGAGATACCCACCATTTCAAAGAGAGAATCGAGAAACTTTTTTAAAAAGATTTTGATTAGTATGAATAACAAAGTGCGCATTTTCATTGAAATTAAAATAATGCAACTATGAATGACAATTAAGATTTTAATGTAACTCTGTGCTGAACATCTTCATTAAAATTGAATTTTTGTTTCTTAGAGGTAAATTGTGATCTTCAAGTGTGTCTTAATTTTCTCGGGAATCACGAGGTTGTAGATTTTAATCTTTTCACAAGACGCATACTACTATAAAAAAAGAAATGACATTATGCTTTTGTTTCTATGGAATGCACAATTGTAATGAATTTCAGATTAAAAAGCAAAATTGTCTTAGAGTAAGTAAAAGTATCCCTATGTTAAGGTGGTCGTACCTTGCAAGATGATTCCTTGTTTGAACAGTTTAATCAGCAAGAACGTTTCTTTCAGTGAAAAATAGAAAATGTAATGATTTTTAATTGTTATCTTAAATTGAATGACATAAGAAAGAGAACATTTATGCATTAAAGATTAACATTTAAAAATGAAACCAAATATTTATACATGGAATAGAAAATAATTTTATAACATTACGCTATTTTCTATGCATTTCTACTCTATTAAATGCATTTCTTCTTATGATTTAATCCTCATTATGATAGAATATTTTTTTGCCAGCTCTGCAAATATAAATGCCAGAAAACAGAATTAGGCACGTTTTTTACGTAAACTTAAAGAAGTTTTTTTTTTAAGTTGTTGGCCATTTCAAGAATCGCGAGAGGAATCAAAGGTGCAAAGAATACGATTTGTAAAAAATTATCACAAAAGAGAGCCACTACTTAATAAACATGTAAATGGGGTTTTCTTTTGAAATTAATTGCATTAAATTGATATCAAACGCTATTTTCTACACATTTCTACTCCATTAAATGCATTTCTTCTTATGATTTAATTAAATGCGTTCTATTCTTTCCGATGGTTTCAATCCATTAAAAGCGCTCCTTAGTAAAACCATTTCTTCAATCTTAATTGTTCCTTAGTTCTAAAAAGTAGCTGAATAGAGAAAAGTTAAAAGTTCTCGAACAAAGAGGCCGAGATAAACATCAGAAGCCGAACGGCAGAAGTTTCAGCGTTATTAAGAATTTTAAACGGTTCTCATTCAGGCACGGAAACTGCAAATTACACACGCTAATAAAAAGACTCTCACTTAAATTAGCTCTCTCTTTGTGGTTATTCAAGACTTTTCTCGAAGAAAAAGAGAGAAATAGAAGCTAAGTTCTCTTGGGGATGTTTTATTCCAGTTAAAGGGACTTTAAATGAACATGTAGAAGTGGCGACCACGGACATAAAACATTTCACAAGAACCATACAAAACATTTCAAACAATTTTTATGGATCTCTCTGATAATTTAGGGACCATTTTTTTCCGAATACTGCAGAGGATCATTATGTAGGAAATAACTATTTCAAATAGGAAGGAAGCAAAAGGCAAATTTTCAACTTTTTTTTCATCTTTATTCAATTGGAGAGGTTTTTAGAGTGGTTTCTGCGCCATTTTCTTTTCTGTTCCAAAGAGAAGTGCTTTTCTTTATACTGTTTCAGTGAACCTCGCGACGTTTTGATAAAAAATTGCCAATTCCGTGGCATTTTTTCTCTCTCTCTCTCTTCGTACTTTGACAGGAAAAGGGCGAAAGGAACAAAATGAATAGTTGCCCTATTTTACGCAAGCACTGAAAATCCTTAGCGGTGCACTTGCTGAACGTTTTATTTTGTCCAAGATATTTAGAGTGACTAACCTTTGGCGATATTCTTTCCTTTCTTGTCATCTTAAGCGTAAAAGATGTTCACTCGAAGAGTTGTACTTTAAAGTTCAGTGAATATTTTAAGGAAGAGGGTTGCTTTTAAACACGCTTTTATTTGACTCAAATTCTTTTCAACTTTATAAAGTTAGAATTGTAAAATCGATTTCTCTCTCATTTCTTGATGTACGAGAGTTTTGAAAATTTTGAATAGTTGGCTATTCTCAATGATAATACAATATTTTAATATTTTCAGAACTTAATTATCAGTTAATCTAGTAATTTTAATTAAATTTAGCTTTCATGTCAGAGACATCATCTCGTAGTGAATTTTAAAAAGATATTAAATGCAAGGTTCCATAGTATTTATTATAATTAATTATAAAATTGAATAATGATTAAAAAGTAAAAAATACTGAAAATAAAAGGTTTTCAAAACACGCTTTTATTAATCTACTAAAAAGTAAAATATAACTTTTTTCGCATAAAGCTGCTTTGGAAAAAAAGAGAGAGAGAAAATGCAAAAAAGGAATTAATCCTGAACAACCCATACATCGAACATATCAGCTAATATTTTTTATAATAATCCAATCGCAAAATATCTGTCGTGGTAAGATTAGATGCGCTTTCTCAAAGAAATTCAAAGCATACACTGGATGAAACAGGAAATTCTACAAACGAATACAAAATCGATTCATAAGTCATGAAAACACCCATTAGTATAAAGAAGATTTTCAGTTCTGACAAAATTAATGAATCATCATTAATATTCAGGATTTAGACTGAATAAATTGGACAATTATGGGAAATAATCCATAAAAACTGTTTATACTCTTTGAGAAGTTCCTATTATATTAAAATACCAATAAATCAGGCATAATTGAGAGAGAGAACTCCATTTAAATTCAATCAAAGTGCGGACCTGCCGCATAAGTTAGGTATTAAACGGTAGTATTAACCGTCTTCTGAAGCTAGTACACCCCCTGTGTAAACCAACACCTGACTTTGATATTAAATGGCGTCAAATTACCAAGGATTACTCTGGGTAATCGGATTAAAAGCTTCAAATTGCAGCTAATGAATCTTCTGGTTAGTTGAATCGGAGACAGTAAGTACACAAACTTTTAACAACACTTCTGACAGGAGAGCGGCTTCAAAATGCCAATAATTAAGTTGTAATCGAACGATGTGAGAAGACGATGAACTCTGGAGAATTTTCTATTTATCTAATTAGTTAGGTACGCATCAGTGGTTCGCTTACTAACTGTAATTAAGGAGGCCGCTTGTTGGAAAGATGAAATATCAATTTTTAAGAATCGAAGTGTCGGCTTACTGAATATCGCCTAAAAATAGGGCTGGGTAGGATTTGGTTTAGGCAGTGCTGCAAATTTTGTCTCCATGAGTACACAAGCAATTGTAAATATATTTCGTTTAAAAAAGTTATAAAAAATGAAAGAAAAATAGCTCTATTATCAAACTCACACCAACAATTAGATTACTTTTTTCATTTAAGGTGGCGTATAATTCGTTCTCTTCAAATAATAATTCCAGCCATAAAATGTTAAAATTAAGCCATAAAAAATAAATTAACAGCGATACATCACAATTTTAGATATTTTTATTAAAATGCATTAGACTAGCTGATATACCCGGCGTTGTTCGGGATAAAATTGATTTCAATTCTAAGTACTTTTAACATTTTAATCTTAATTTAACAGTTTCTTGCTGAATCAATTTTCACTAATCTTCGTTCGTCCTCTCCGGTGTGTCATCTGACCCCTCGGCTAGCAGCTAAACCCCTCTCTTCTTTTTGTCTCCGTACTTTGAACCAACTGCCACGAATCTGGCACCCCTTTGAATTCTATTTTTCCTTCCCCATCATTGCTGCGCCGGCAACAGAAGTACCTCTTTGTCATAGAGTTTATCCATCACCCGAAGTACCATTCTCTTCTTTTTGAAGTTTGTGTCTGGCTGGAAAAACACCACATTGTGTTCCTTCTTTTTCTACTTAAGTCCTCTCTATTCGGTAGGAATGAGACTCGGTACCCTCGAATTACTTTATGCACTCATTAGGATCATTAAAAATTTTGTGAAAATTAAACGAAACATCGAATAGAGAGAGTTGTTAAATTAACGTCATTGGATTTCTGTGCCTCCATATCAAAAAGTGTGCGTGGTATGAAATAAAAATTTTGCTTTGGAGTTAATGTGAAAGTACTATTTTTATCATAACTTTAACAGTGGCAAAAACACTTGAATGAAGATGACACGATAAAATGGATTTGAAATTAATACAACAGTAGAACGAACGCATTGTTACAAATTGTGTTTAAAATGAATTTTTAAATGTTTATTAAAATTGTAGAAAAAATGTATGGCACTTAAAATTGTTATTATTTAAAAGATAATTGTTTGCTATTTAAGATGGTATAAAAATCTTTTTCGCGCAAAAGTTTCAGAAGTTATTGGAAGAAAGCTGAGCGAAAACGCCGAAATTTGGCCTACTTTTTGTTATTTAATTAAATATCTTAAGGATTAATTAATTTAGAACGATGAAAATAGCACACTTCACACCACCAGAATGGCAAGTGAAAATTTCATGTCGCTGCTACACACCGTTTAGGAGGAGTTCTTGCAACAGAGAGACAGACACATGTATTTTCTGCCTTATATTATAGATATTGATGTCGGTCGAAAACGTTTGCCTGCACAGCACTTGGGTACAATCATTTTTGCCCTTTGTTATGAATGTCATCCTAATGTGGAAGTACGAAAGAAAGTTGAAGAAATATGAAAGAAGGAAAGAAAAACAAGAATTTGAGAGGAGGGTATAACCGATTTGAACATGAAAATATTTATAAGGTAGATGGTATCTATAAATTTCGACATGCATAATACAAAATTCGTTCAAAGCGCTCTACAGAGCAGACCACTGGACCAAAAGTTACCAAATTTGTCAAGAAGTTACTTTTTGGTAATACGTGTTCACTAACAAAGAGTTTTTCAAGATTTTAATTAGATTGTTAACTAAAAATTAATCGAAATGTTAACATTTTTCCTCACAAACTTCGGAGCATATTACAGCATAAAAACTATTTTAAAATTCAAAAACTAATTTTTCAGTGATACCAACTTTATTTTTGCATAAAATTTTCTATAATTTTAATTCTTTTCATTATTTTAGTTACTGCATTTATACACACGCACTTTGCTGGGATATTAAATATATATTTTGGGTGCACATTATCGTTGCTATATAATTATGAGGAAATTTTTAAAATATACTTTAGACAGACGAATCAAACCTAACACATTATCATGCTACGACATTTCAGACAAGGTGTTCATATCCTTTTTTTCAATTTGTTTCCTATTCAAAAGGGTGAAGATTTACCCTCCATTTGCTTCTCCCATAGCCCATGGAAGTTAACGAAAAGCGATGACGAAGAAGCGATTGTGCAATTCTCTCACGTTCTTCTGGAACATCCGTCTGCATTAGGCAATCTGGGGGTTCCATTAATCACGGGCCAATTTCGTTCGTTAATGGGCTCCAAAACTTTCTTACCGACCTATGATTGCATGTTCTAGGCACGATTACTCTGAGTGCAAACTTGTTGACACACGATACCTGTAAGCCCGACATTGCGGTTGATTAAGTTGCCTCTTTTAAGGAAAAGTCGTTGATTGTAAATAAGCGTGTTTTCGTCGTCGAATCTGGTATTTGAGGAAGAGGGAGAAATACGAAATATGATTATGTTAAAGTGACAAGAGTTTCGGAATTTCAATCTATTTTGATGAACCAAAACGCACAATCAATCAGGGACACTGTCTAGTCATGAGGAAAAAATAAATATT
>BGPR01020478.1:0-27828 GCA_013235015.1 Araneus ventricosus | reverse complement strand
GAGCATTTTCATTTCCAAATGATCCATGGACTGATAGCAGAAAAGACATTCGACTCGACTTGTAAAAGAATCCCGTCTTTGACATTTCTGAAGTCATATTTCTTTTGAAGGTTGCTGATCTGTATTGACTTTTGGGACCTCAGCCTCCAAAGGTATAAAAAACTATGCATAAGAAATGCATGAACTCTTCTTTTCGCCGCGGTATGCCCCATAATTTGGAACCATGAAGATTGTCAGTTGAATGAACATGCGCAGAAAGATTTATTGAAAATTTTTAAAAATGACGGAGCTAAGGCGACATCACAATGCACACATTGTATCCATTTTTTTATTATAAAATCTGAATTAAATGCTTATAATAAAAATGTGAAAACAGAAATCACTAGATATCAAATGACATGAAAACATTACAGATGATTAAGATGAAATGAACTGTAGTAAATAAGTACGTTAGTATGAAAATTTTCGAATTATTATTTTGAATCCATTTCGAATAAAGTCCTTAGCCCTTGAAAAAATGGACTAGAATGGATTCCTTGTTCGCTCTTTGTTTTTTGTCGATTACCTCTGAGTTTATCTTTGTTTCTTGGCTTTCTTTGTATGATATTTATTTCCATTGTCCTCTGTTTTTTGTTTTGCTGCTGCAATTGCGCGCTACTTAAATATTGTTTAAATTTTATTTTTTAAATTTTATTTTTTAAATTTTATTCCCTAAATTTTATTGTTTATAAATAAATTTTTTGTAGTTCTTGTTTAAACTTTAAGATAAAATTTTATTTTTAAATTTATTCTAATTTTTCTAGTTGATTGTTTTTAAGCTTTACGTTAGTATGATATATGAATGAAAATTGACAGTAGTACTTTACAGTGAACGGTAGTACTAAGTACGTTAGTAAAACATACTTGTAGACTTTTTGCACAGCCTGTGGGAAGAAATTATTTAAAACGTAAATTGATTTGGTTGATTTGTGTACTGTATTAGAGAAAGAGAACAGGCACAAGTTATTGGATATGAGTTGAACTTGGGTGAAGGTTGACAAATTGTTATGAGACTCGATCTGGTGATAGAAGGGATTCGTTATACAGGAGAAAATTCACAAAATTCCTTGTTTTAATCCTGGATAATTTATTTTTCATAACTTTATTCCACCAGACTGTGTTGAGGTCCTGTGTGGGTTTGATGAGGTGAAAAGAAGTGGTGAATGGGCTGCTGGTGGCGTAAGAAATGCATGAACTGAATAAAAGCTCTTTTTTCTTAACCAAGGGAATTGAGGTCATATTTGAACTCGACAGTTCGGAACATTACCTGTGTATCTGTAAATTTATTTCTTACGCAGTCACGATCAGAAGTATTGTTGAATTTTCTTCGAATTTAGCATGAAAATTACTTGAAGTCATTAAAAACGAAGTATATGTAAAGATTTTTTATTTTTTATTCCGTTTCAAGACCGTGGCCATTTTAATAGTTTCAATGTTTGGTATCATTAAAATTTGTAAGTTATTTTGGTAATACTTTGATTTTATTAATACTGATACATTTAATAGCAATTTTGTGAGATCTGATGAAAGCAGAGACTGGTATTAACACATTGAGTGCCGGTCATGTGAATCCGTGTTGATAATTAATGCCGTGACACAGGAGTAGGTTGTACCCATATGCCGACTAACTTACTATACAAAATAAACAATTCATGTTATATTTTCAGTAATAAAAAATTATAGACCACATACATTTACAACTAGTTTCTAACCTTCATTCCACGTCATTACCAGCATATATACCCAATACGTAACTGGAGAATAAATATTGAAATTTAGCGTTTCCCGCGCTAGCGAGTGATCGGCTCTTTGGCGATGATGTCACATCACGCGGTGGCGCGGGATTGGCAGTCAATAACTCACATTCGAAAACAATGGCTCTGCGTAGAAAAGCAGATCTTAGAATTTTATTGGGGTCTATCGTTCACAGAACTATTAGTATAAATGATTCAAGGGGGAAAATGAAATAGACTCGCATAATTCAGCGCTCGCAAATTGTCACAAGATCACTCTTGACTTAACACCACAGCATACCCCCGAACTCGGAGCCCTGTCGGTTGGTTGGGTATGCGTGAAGCTTTATTGAAAAATCAGAGCAAAGAAAATACATTTTATATATAAGGATACAAAAAAGAGGACACTTAGAACAAAAGAATATAATGCAAGTAATATAACTGTTAGTTCTTTTAAGTCTTTGTGTTGTTGACTTTGAGAGCGTGTTGCCTTATGTGTGGGAGACGAGAGAAGACGAGTACCTAGGGTTAACTGAGTCTGTGGCTAGTTGTTGCCACCATCTTTTGGCGGAAAAAAATAGTGTTTTGTTCTCTGCGATGAAGTGGATGAGCTTTCTGATTTTCGCCCTAGAATTGTTGCTGTTCATAACTCTTTTCCATCAAAGTGGTTCTAGGTCACGGATTTGTTAGGTGGTTTGAGGTTGTAAACAGGCAGCGCGTAGCATAGTGTAAATGGTTTCCCAGGTTTCCGCAGCCACAGGAATCGCTGTTCCTGATTTTACATCGTTTAACTTATCTCAAATGGGTCGTGGCCCGTGACGAACATTATTTCGGGCCTTTGTCATGGAGTAGAAGTTGTCTTGACAGGTCATTCTTGACTGAATTAAAGTTGATTAGTTTGACTAATGTCTCGGTTTCATTCTGCTTAAAAGTGCGTTTGGGAAGGACATTGTTATTTTGCATTGCTTCTGATGACGATACCTGAATCAGCATCCCATATCCAAACTTCAACACTCAACCAGTGGAATGACGTGTAAATGTACCAGTGCCGAGTGCAGGGTTGATTTGCAGTGGTATCAAGTATCGAACCTGTAGCTTTAGTGGTAAACTAACCGCACAAAGCATATCTAACGAATAACGTTTATTAACAAACGTTGGACGAACACATTAACAAATGATATTCATGATGTTGACACTGATACTACAACAACAAAATACATTATATATGGTGTTGAACATAGAACAAGTTGTAGTGCTACCTGTCCTGATTTCCATATGACTGCTGCATAGGAAAATAAATGACAGCTTTGTTCCATGGTGGTTAGAGATTCCGATCGCCACAAACCCGCTACTCCGAATCTTCTGTCACAAGGAAACCATAGCCCAATACATACCAACAAGAAACTCTGGGTGGTGATGGCAATAATAAAGAATATTGTTCTTAAACGGGTTGTTTATAACTGAAATTAAACTATAAACAAAATTGGAAGTAGAAAAGTTCTAATAAGATAACTAAAATTTTAGTTGTAAACTTTGAATGTTATATGCGCTGTCTGAGGAAAGAAATATTTTATAAAATTAATTATATTTATTAGAAAAAATACAAGAGGGAATTTAAGCAAAATTTCAGCCGCAAGTAGAAGAAAAAGGAGTACCTGTGTATCAGATAAATAAATAGAATGTAGGTGTATTTATATCCATCTTAGATTATATATCCATCCTTAGATGGTATTTAATGTAAATACTAGTTTTTTGTTGCTATTTTCTTAAGATCTAGTCAATGTTGCATATTGAGAGGAAAAATGTTACTCTGAATTATTTCTCATAGAACATCTACATGTAAACGTCATTAATAATAAACATGACGCGGAACCTTATGCTGAATGCTTCTCAAAGCTTTACGCTTTATCATCGTTTAAATAGTGTATTACTTATTAAAGAACTTATTAAAATTATGCCAAAAGATATGAATGAAAATTCTGTTTCCTATTCCATTTCTTTTTCAACGTAGGACTACGTTCCTCCCATTGGGGTCTCAGGAAGGAATTTGATTCGCACACCAGAACGCCACAAAAAACGTTGTATGGGAGATCCTCTACATCTCGGTAACAACATATGTTAAAAACATAACTAATGTCTTATTTTAGAGATAAAGGGTAACAACAGAAGTTACAAAAAAAAATTAAAAATCGGAATTGTAGTTCAGCGACTACTGGGTTGCAAATTTGGGTAAAAATACGCATGAATTGGTGACGCGATCCTCTATATCTCGGTAATTACATAACATAACTAATGTCTTATTTCAGAGATAAAGGGTAACAACAGAAGTTACAAAAAAAATGTGAAAATTGGAAAAGAGTCACGCGAGTAAGGTAGGCCTACGCCTTTCACATTAGCGGCTGTTTGAAAAAGACAGCCTCCCGTCATTTTTAATTTCTCGTACGAAGTATACAAAGAAAAAGTATTGTAATCGTCAAAAAATTCGAACTCGAGATTTTGACGAATCTCCACGTTTTAGACTTCTCTGAGCCCGAAAAACACAATTTTAGAATTATGTCTGTCTGTCTGTGAACACGATAACTTGAAAACTATTAGTGCTACGGGGATGAAATTCGATATGTGGTCTTTACACATAATTTGTAGGTTTCTATCAAATTTTGGACAAAATCCGTCCACTGGAAGTTTGTCTGCCCGCGGTCATGTGAACACTATAACGCAAAAACTGGAATAGCTAGAAGGATAAAATTTGGTACACAGTTTTATCATCATGAATATTCATAATGATAAAACTGTGTCCGTATCAAATTTTAGACCAAATCCGTCGAAGGGTTGATGGTCTGTCGGACTGTATAATCGCATACTTGTAAAAATTATATATCCTAAACCCTTTAGCTTAGATAAATAAAAATTGGTTTGACGATTGCTAACATTAATTATAGATCTGTGCCCGAATTTCGTTCCAATTGGTTAAAGAAAAGGCGTTCAAATTGCATATTCATTTTTTAAATCCGATTCTCCATGCGCATGCGTACTAGTAGCAATATCTGTGCACGCGGAAGGATTACGTCACTTTGTCCGTGAGCTGGTAAGAGTGGAAGTATGTGATTAGATGCGTTTTCATCGGCACGCATCTCTTTGAATTTGATTCTTTACCTAAATATTTCACATTCACTATAATCTAGAATGAAAAACCTTCTGATAGTCATTGTATTCTGGATTAGAGTAGGTTCGGATTTTTTTATCCACGCGGGGGGAAGGGAAACATCACCTTTTTGGGAAAGTATACGAGAAAGTTTAGGGGAGAACACTCCCGCTGGTTTTAAAATAATACTAGTTATAAGAAAATCATTTTCTGGGATTGATCAAGTAATCAGCGCCATTTTTACAAAAACTGGAGAGGTTTCAAATTTATCTATCTCAAGTCTTAAATGTTTAATTCGTAAGTATAACATCTGAAGAAGTATTCTACATTTGACAATAGCAAAACTCATCACGTAAAGTAGAATTTATGAATAACAAACCCTCAAAATATTCAACAACTGTTAAAGTATCAGTGTATCTTTAAGCTTTCGTCAGCCATTTATAAATTCTTATTTATTACTCCTTTTTTTTTTATCTCTGGTCTCTTAAGTGGCCTTTCAAAAACCAAGAGTTCAACAAAAACGTTTAAAATTTCTCAATTCCTCAGCTTCGAAACATCTTCAAGTACTTTTTATGAGCTAAAAAGAAAACAGAGACACGATTCTTGTATTTTGGTCGCAATTCCAAAACGGTAACTTTCCCTCCCTTTTTATTATTTTTTTATTCATTATATCAGATAGGAGTTTGGTGAAATGCTTTCTTTTCGATATTATACGGCTCTCACTTTTCTTCAGAATATTGAAAGTTGAACGGAATTCAAAAGATTTCCCTTCGTCCTCTCACTTGAACTCACAAATGAGATTAAAGAAGCGAATGGCAGAACACAGCACTTGCAAGAATTTAAAGAAGCACGATTTTTTTCCATTTAAGAGATTCCACTTGCATTTGGAAAACGTTTACACGAATGTCAAATGCTGCTTCACTTCATTTTATTGCCAGGACGGACATTGTTCTAAAAGGTACATCTCCCGTTTTTGCTTTATAATTTTTAGTTCTACAAATAGATGGGCGATAGTGATTAACCTTATTTGTTCCTTGAACCTTAAGCTGACGTACATTAGAATTTCTGTTTGAGATATCAGTTATACGATTTGGATTTATCAGGAAAAGCTTACGGTGATGTAGTTTATACAAAGCGCGAGTTCTGGTGATATAACTTTATTATATTTTTTGTTGTTGTTGTTCAGATTTATTTTACCATGTCTAAACGGTTGAAATATTTCTAAAGCCATGCGTAACTGGCAGAAAATCTTATGAAAGTTCTAATATGAAGATTCTGGACTTGTCAATGATTCTCGTAAAATGAATGATTTTGCTCAATATAATAGAGATTTGAGTGATGACCATTTTTAAATAAATCAACACAGTAGTGATTTCGCACTGAACTTATCCGATGGCGATTATCTTTATATCACTTTATTTATAAAAAAAACTTTTCTCTGCCCGATTCATAGACTCAAAGCAAGACAGGGTGTTCAAGAAAAACGCAGCCGAACTTTAAGGTTTGGTCAGGCAAACAGAAACAAGTCATTTTGGCAATAGAACATGGGATCGAAAATGCAAAGTGGATTCGCTACAGGGGGCTCTTTGCCAGTGCACTGATTAACTCCAAGAACCCTATATCGCCTCAAACCACCCCATTCGACAGAGGCTGGACTCAGGCGGTTTTGGGCGCCTGGGTGCATTTTACGGGAGAAAATTTGTTCCTTTCTTTGTTAAAAATTGATCGCGGAACCGTGGGTGTCGTCCTCTTGGAATTTTAGTAAAGAAGGAGGGGATTCTATTTTCTTTTTTTTTCCGTGAACGAAACTTTACTCTTGTTTTTGAGGCACTTGAATTCTCCCTGTAGACGGGTGCAGAGAGTTGAAAGAAAAGATCCTTTTGACGATTGCAACAACTATTGAAATTGCGAGAGATCTTTCAGCAAATTACAGCTGATACTTTAACATCCCAATGCTTCAATGGGACAAAAAATACTCTGTAATATAGTTCTTTTGAGTATATAGAGAGAGCAAAAATACAGTAAAGCACCGTTTATACGTTTCTCATTTATACGCCGTTTCATCAGAGTTCAAATTCATTCGTATGCATTGTAATTCGCTTTGATTATACGTCTTTTCATTTCTACGTCGTTTTAAGTCAGTCCCTTGAAAAACGCATAAATGTTGCCTTACTGTAGAAAAAACTGACTTTAATGAAATTATAACCACTTTTACTTCGTTAAAGGCCAAGAAAGTGAATTTATAATAACTCGCACAACCTAAAGCCTTCAAAAGTTCAGAATTATAAATCCTTTTTCCATGTACATAAATAAAGTTAACTAAAATAATAAGGAAGTGTAAATTATACGTTATAGTTAAATTAATAACGTTATAATTTTAATTTGTGTTGAAATTAGCATTTTTTTTTTCTGCAATAGTATACCTCCTAATTTCATGCGATGAATATTTACTTTGTCATAAGGTGCTAGATAAAATATTAAACGTTATTCGCTGCAAATTTTGATTGTAGATACGTGTTAAATAATTTAAATTAAAAGAATTATAAATTAAATAATATTTAATAGAATAAGAATTTAAAAGGATTTAAAAATACGTGTAAAAAAAGTCTGTATATTATTAAATATATTAACTTAGTTTACAAGGTTGTATGATTTTTATCAGTGTTATCAAAAGATTTAGTTCAATACTTTCAGTTTCTATACAATGTCTGTAGGCAAAAAAATATTGTATATATTTTTTTCATTATTATTTGCATGTGTATAGAGGGTTTTTTAGATAAATTAACCCTCTGACTGCATAATTTTTTGAATTACTATTTAGATGCAAATTTCTAAACCATGTCCAAAGATCGTTGAACCAACCTAATTGTTATTTACATGCAAAGCTTTATTAACATAATACACTCCTGCTCAAAAACTAAGCAACAAACCCAAAAAAACGCTGTACACAAGCAAAACGGTGAATTAAAACACACAATCTACATATGAGGTAAAGGTTGCATCGCCGAATGTAAATAGGCAACCAAAATTATCATAAAACGCAATCCCGCGGTCACACCGCAACGCCTTAAAAAGGGGCTTGTCGGACCTATGCTTCAGTTCGCAAGCAGCGATAGTTCCGCGGAATCCGAGATAGCCAAAGCGGAAAGCATGAGTAGAAGAAACCATTTGCACGATGAGATGCATTGGAGGGATGTCGGTATGTTGCAAGCTGGTGCAAGACAATCAGATGTTGCCAGAAAGCTGAATGTGCATCGTAGTGTCATCCATAGGCTGTGAAACCATTACCAAAGGGATCAAAACGCCAGTAGAAGACTTGGGTCCTGACGCCGGAGAATTACCACAACGGCAGACAATCGCTACCTGTTGCAATGTGCCAGACGCCGGAGGACACTAACAGCGCGACAGCTGGCGTCGCAGCTCTATGCTGCTGCAGGAAGGCCCATATCCCGCCAAACTGTGTCGAGCAGACTGCATGAAGGAGGACTGTTCGCAGGACGACCTGTTGTTTGTGTGTCTTTGTTCCCAGAGCACGTCTGAGAGCGATTGCATTGGGCACGTGAACATCGCAGTTGGACACCAGAGCAGTGGGGCACCTACTCTTTACGGATGAGTCTCGATTTACCATCCAGAACGATTCCCGAAGGGCAATGATATGGCGAGCCAGGGACACGCTATCGGGCGCCAAACATCGTCGAAAGAGACCATTACAGAGGTGGCAGGTTACTTGTCTGGGCTGGGATAGTAAAGAACGGCCGAACCGACCTCTACGTGTTCGCTGGGGGTTCCGTCACAGCTTTCAGATATCGCGACGAAATCCTACACCCTCTTGTGCGGCCTTTTATCGCTGCAATGGGTACCGACGCGATATTTTATAGACGATAACGCCCGCCCGCATAAAGCACGATTGGTGCGGAGTTATCTGGAGAGTGAAACCATTCCGCAGATGACGTGGCCTGTTAGATCACAGGACCTGAAACCCATAGAGCATGTGTGGGACATGTTCGGAAGACGGATTGCAGGTCGCAGTGTGCCGCTAGGCACCCTCCACGATCTCCAACAAGCCTTACTACAGTAATGGGCATTACTGCCACAAAGCGATCAACAACACTATTGCCAGCATGCCTCGCCGTTGTCAAGCATGCATTTCAGTTCAGTATCATACCCGTTATTAGCGTGTGTTCCCAATGCACATTCTAGCTACCAATTTGGGCCGTCGCGCCGCGACGGCCGTAATATATATGTTTTTGTTTGCCTTTGCTTTATTGTTTGATATGTGGTCTAGTAATGCCACACCTACCTCGTGTACAACTTTCACGCATATCCATATAGTTTTTGTTTTATTCCGAGTTTTGTCTTTGTTGCTTATTTTTTAGCAGGAGTGTATGCTTCAACATTTTAAAAGTACTAAGTATACCCATTGGCTTGCGACAATAGCAGAATGCAGTAAAAAAAGACGAACTTCCAACCCGCGGAAATCGCGGGATATGCAGTCAGAGGGTTAAGAGATTTGTACACATTTTATAATTTTTTTTAGTAGGCAATTTTTTTTCAAGTACGAGATGAATGAAATGTATTTTTTTATATTTCTAATGTTTCAAACAACAATCACAAACAACTGTTTCAATTCCTTATTTGAGCCCTATTTAAGTGATTAAAGTTTGCATGCAGAACATTTTCTAATAAAGTTAAGGAAAATTTCTTTAGAAACTCTGAATCGTTTTTATAAAGTTTGTTTTTAAACCCTTTTTCCTTATACCTTTTAGATTGAAAAGATGTCCGTATATAATGACCATCGAGAAGCTAAGATGTGTATATCATATCAACTCAAAAATGTTTTATATATTGGGTTGTTAGCACCTTCAACGTTTACACTTCCAGACATAAGGTTTCCGGGAAAAAAAGAAGAAAAATTATTGCAATTCAAAAGAAAACTAGGGGAGGGGGGTGCATTTTTGGTATTTGACCTGCACGCCATTTTATGTTGATACGCCACTGATTTCGTCAGTTAATGATTACTCAGATCAAATATAGTAAAGAATTGATATTATGAAACGAATCAAGTTTCTGAATAGTTTTACAGTTTCACCCCAGATTCTCTAAGAATAGCCCTGTCCGTAACTGACACGAAAATGATAATAAGGCATTTTCATAACAGTTGGCGTAGCGTAGAACCCTGTGCATAATAAGATATTTTGTCCTTTTTAGTCACCAGTGACATAGTAAGGGTATATTGTGGTCTTTGTATGTCATTATTTTTTATACACTGTTGTTTAACTCGACTTATTTTATGCCTGTAACCCGTTCAGGACCAGCGGAAGGAGAAAAAAGCGCTTCCCCAGGCCCGCGCGCGCCGAAGGAAGGACACACGCGGCCGGGCGATTTTTCCGTTAGGCCTAATTTCATTTAAAAATTTATATAAAATCATTACTGCAAGTAAATAAGCTGAAATTTACAATTTATTATCATTGGTAGTATATGCGAATATAATGTGATAAAATTTTCATGATATTTAAAAAAAAAACTATTGAACTAAAACGGAATTTACCACAAAAATACAAAATACTATCTGGCGAACTCCAAACGACAATTTCTACTCCAACCCCTAACCAATAAACATTCCTTCCTTTCATCATGCCATCAAAATATTTTTTAAAAAAAAATCCCGCGCAAAATAAATCATAGCTCTTTAATTGCGCAATCCTCTCCAAAGTGCCGAACACGCGCAGTTGTTTACAAAATCAAATGGCCCTGATACAAAAAGAAAAACCCGGAACCGAAAGTACACTATATGCGCAAAGTATCCGGACACACTCAGATTTTCACACTTTTTAGAATTTCTCCGGACAGGTTTATCTGACTGCCTTTAAACTTCGACCATGTAAAGAATAGACTGTAACTCACATTTTGTACTGAAGATTCGGTCCTGAGGGCAATCGGGGGACCGTCTACAAATTGATGAAGACTAAAACGTTTTTGGCCCACCCCCGATCACAGAATACTGATAACAAGATGAAACTTTCAGAAATGGTAATGTTTAATGTGCAGGTTTACAGGAATTTTCGTAAGCTCAGCACAAATATTTGGGAAGATATAAAGGTTTTCTTAAAAAAATCCCAAATGTTCCCGCCTGTTTTTTTTATAAGAAACTTACAGAAAAATGACAATATGTTAAAGGTGCATTTTGTAAAAATTTGGAAAAACTTTTTTGAATATTACAGGAAATATGAGCATTTTTGGTAAATAATGTTTTACTGCGCATGCGCGAAACATAGCGTAATTTTTCTTTCACAACTTTAAAGCCAGATATATAGAGAAACTTATATTTAAAAAAATTCAGTTCAATATCGTTAGTATTCAGAAAGATATTGGCATTACAACGAGCAGAATTTTAGCTCCTATCGAAGAGAAGCCAAAAGATGAGGGGTTATACACAAATTGATATTTTTTAAACTTATATCTTTGAATAGTTATATTGAATTGTATAGTGGTTAGAATTTGCTGAATACCCATGAACACATATCAATTACGTACATAACTTAAATTCCAGTTGATTAGGCACCATAAATAACAAAAAAATTATTACTTTAACTATATTATTTAGATGATTATTAACAAGTTACATATTGTTACAATTTTACGGCCAAACCATATTTTTAAAAATATTTCTTTTATGGCGAAAGGATTTTTTTTATCTAATTAATTTCTTCTCTTAAAATATTTTTAAATTTCTACAAATATATATTTTTTTATTCGTTACGAATATTAGAAGTGTTCATCTACTTATCTGCAACATTTTTTTCGATCGGGTTCAGAGTTCCGACATTAGTCCTACCTGTCTTTTAAATTTTTGCAAAGTAATTAATATCAGAAATGAAGGTAAAAGATAATGAAATACAACTGCTATAATTTATTTCCATTTGAAGCTTTTGAAAAAACTTCCTGTGGTTGTCCTAATCTTGTACAATCTTAAAATAAAATTCTAGAACTCTTGTAATTTCAATTTTAAAAAAATGTTTCACTTTTTGGCCTAATCCAGTGCCAATATATTAAGTTGTAAACACAGCCTGTAAATGAGTTAAATTTAGATTACAGATATTTAAGGTTATTTTCATTTTGTATCCCCAGTAAATTTAGACCAAAAACAGAGTTGAAATAAAAGTAATTCATAATTAGCTGAAATTTTCAGGATTAACTCCTATATATGTGCAGAGCGAATCATGAAAAATCCCCTAATTTCTCATGCGAGCTTCATTCCAAAATGGCGGATCCAAGATGGCCGCCAAGCACTTTTGTCTTAAGTGATGTTTTTCCCCATCTTTCGGTCAAAAACCATAATTTTTCCAATTCTAAAAAAACTTATGAACTCTGGAATGATAGCTAATTCGATTTAAACCTACATTTACACAATAAAAAAATTACAAATGAACTGAAAATTGATTTATTTGACTACAAAAGGGGAAATTTTCAGAATTCATTGCTGATATGTTTCGTCTCTAACATTAAAACCATCGACAAATCAAAAGAGTGATTAGAATGCTTTTGTAGTCCTAAATGAGGAGACTGTTTTTTAAAATAAAATTTTGAAGATCCGCTGAAATGGATGCTAATTTTTTTCTAAAAGGTTTGTGTGATCACAAAGTTCAATTTTTTGTATACAGTTAGGTACTTCATAGGTAACTATGAATATTTCTAAGTTACATTTATATATGACAATTCTGTCTCAGGTAGCTTCTTATACTACAAAAGTCAAATTAAATTCTAAATATAGAAGAAAAAGAGATAGTTTGTGTTAAAGGGGGAGGGGTGAGACCGTATTACCTTAAATGGAGAGGAATAGTGGCTGGGTCGGATTCCGTAGATATGCCACGTGGCCAACTTCTTGAAGTGTGCGTCTCGTTGTTTAATTTTCCCTTGCATTTTACTTATTTCATACCGTTTTCGAAACGAATGATGACCCATCGTGTATGATTTATGGCAATAGATTGAGTGTTGGTAGCTATTGACAGTTACAGTGACAAAGGGTCTTCAAACCCTTATAAATTCTAGTATAAGCCTGACATTAATGATTGTACGAGAAAGTGGAGTAAAACGGGATACCTAAGGTTTGAAGGCCTGTTGGAGCTAAACTATTCGACATAAAGCTTGTCAAATTTTACTAGAATATTCTTTATATATCAGAGTTTAATATATCTTTCAGGAAAAGTCACAGTTTCAATTCTTTTTTTACTAATGATTTCTTTTTCTTTTTTGTAGAAAAGGTCAAAGTATCCCGTTTTACCCCACTGTGGGGTAAAACGGGATACACATGTTAACTCTATGGGAAATTAGGGAAAACTAGAATTTTCAGTGGAAAAGTAGCATATTTTTTTTATTTTATGTGACAATTTAAGAATAAAACAATTTCCTAAGATTTAATAATAGTTATAATAGTTGACAATTCAAGAAAAAAGATGTTTTTTTCTAAATTTAACAACAGTTAACAATTTAAGAATAATGACAATGTTTTAAGATTTAACAATAGGTGCCGTAGTTGACAATTTAATAAGACAATTAGTTTAATAGTAATAAGTCAGAATAGTAATAATTCACATAACATAGTTAGGTGAATTATTACTATTCTTCGCTCCACTGCAAATTTAGTGGACTCATTTAGATTTTTTTTATAAGACAGCTTTGCAGTATTGGTTCTTCATACTCGTCTCTTTTTTATTTTGTTTTGAGGTTTGAAAATTCCGCACGAAATATTAACTGATAGCACACCCAAGGTCGAACTTCCACAATACAGCTAGAATTTTCTGTTGCCCACTAATGGTGTTCTGTCTATTGTACCTACCATTATGAGAAAAAAATTCATTCAAATCTCATTCAATCATAAAACGTCTGCAAGGAATGTTCACTGGACCTCTTGGTGATTCATGATCAAGTCAGGGTAAATTCACTTCCTGATGATGATATTTAAAAAACTTAAAGCCCAATAAATTCTGGATTAGCAAAAAAATTGTCCATCAAGATTTCTTAAAAGACTCTTAATTTTCTTCTGACAGAGGAAAGAAATTTTCTTGTTCCAATACCAAGTAGCCAAACCCTTGCATTCATCGATACCGGGTACAAAACCTTAAAGTCAAGAAATTTCCACGAAATAATGTGTAACAAATACAATTTAGTAAAGAATGTTGAACTCAAAAACTGGGATAGCAAAATGGTTCTCTCTTTTAATCTAGCACACAAATTTGAATTACTCAATTTCTAATCGGCAATCTGAAACAAATTTTTAAAATGCACTTAGGTACTCTTTCTTGATCTGGTCTGCAAAAGTTAAAGCGATGGTTTTTTTAATTTCAAATAAATATTAGAAAGAATTATAGAATCAAATATAAGGATTGTAAAGTTATTACCTCTGCTGATCTCGCCACCAAAATTTGAAACAACCAACTATTTCAGCAGTAAATTTTCCCTCGGTTTCTCTTCTGATGCAAGCAAGTACATATGAAAGTATAGATCAGGGGTTCCCAAACTTTTTTCCTGCAGTAACATTTAAAATGGGAACTTTGTTCAATGCCTTCTGAATAATTTATGCTAAACGTCACATACTGAAGCTACACAAGAGCATTTTGGACCGGCCTTGTAATTTTAAACTTTGGTAAGATGACAAACGATTCTTAGTATAACAACATTATGGTATTTTAACTACAGTAATAGGTGTTAGCAATTCAAAATTAACTACTATAATTATTGAAATAAAATTGAATCTCACTTTATAAAACCCTATAGAAATAACCTGTGAAAAACTAATGTTCGATTTTTGTTAAATGAAAAAGGAACTTAGTGAAAAAGATGAAAAGTTTATTGACTTCAAGTTACTACAACACAAATTTTTCAAAATATTTGGCCAAAACTAGCCTCATAAATAAGCATGGAAATAAATATAAAATTTGGTAGAAATAAAAGATAAGCTTGACAAAAATATGAAACATCCACACTCCAAAAGGAACAGTTATATTAGAAACCAAAAAAATCCTGTTTCTGTTAGAAATCCACATGTATGTTAAACTCCACAAGTTTCAGCAACCTAAAAAAAGAAATTTATAGTAGCAATTAGTAACATTAAATAAAGTTCCAAAAAACTAAGTAAAAATTCTTTAATAAGTAAAAATTTATCTTAAAATTAGTATCCCATTTTTGCTACACATTTACTAATTATCCACTTTTTAATGCTAATTTAGGAATAAAACATAAAATTACATAATAATGTTGTGAATCAATTGAAGGCAATAAATTTTTAGCTACATTATTAGCTTCATTCAATTAAAACCACTTTACTTGAAACCCGGACATTTGATAAAAATATAAGTAGAAAAAGATTAAAAATTTACAACACGAATACAAGAGGGAAGTCAATATCAATTGTTAGTTGAAAAAAATAAATCTCTTAACAAACAAATATAAAAATACTAGCAACCCTTGGCAACCAACTAGTTTCATAAAGAATGCGTAGCTATTAATTTTCACATCTATTTGATAATACCGAAAAATATGAATTGAAAGGCAACTGAAATTTATGTGAAATTGAATTGCCTTTTTCTGAGCCTCTTTTTGAAATTAAGCATTTTAATATTAAGTGTTTGGAACTAAATATCTCAGCATGGTCAAATTTAATAGCAAAAAGTTAAAAGGCAAGAAATTTTTGCTAAATTTCTTATGGATGAAAGATAAATGTTTCGAGAAACTAAACCAAATAACCTGGAAAAGAAACTAAATGGCTAAAAACAGTATCAAGAAAAATATATAAAAAAGAGCCAGCTTTTAGAAATTTGCAAATAATAAACTTAGTGAAGAATAAAAATTTTTCATTTTTTCTAAGCCAAATAAACTTAGTGAAGATTAAAAATTTTCCATTCTTTCTAAGCCAAATGTAGAAGAGAAAAGAAATTAAAATGATTATTTATAATGATTGCCAAATTATAATGATTGTAAAATCCTAATGGAATAAAAATCTGCAACTAAAAAAAAAAAACCATACAATACAAAATGCATCAAATGAAATAAAAATCACTTCAATCAATGGACTCGAGTTGAGAAACTTTTTAAAAAGCATATATTAATCTAAACTGCAAGGAGTTAGTGCTGTCAATATACCAAAGAAAGCAAACTTAGTTAATGGAAAGACGATGAACAGTGAAAAGTATGTAGCAAATCATAAAATGAAATATTTTTTTAAAATTTGTTAAAATTAACCCATTGAAGACCAGCATCCTATTAACATGACAGTTTTCACTTCTGAGGCTGAACCGAATGTATTCTATTGTTTTCTCTTTTTGTTTTTTCTATGAATTTAATAGATATTCCCAAATTCCTAAGCAATTTTCAGCAAGTTTATACCACCAATTAGCCAGATTTTGAAATCAAAGTGTCGTTCATTTTGAATTTTTAAAAATTTTTCCTTTGTTTTATTTTTGAGGTAATGCAGGGAATTTGGAAAGTGATTTTTATTTTTTGATATTTTACTGTTGAGATTTCTTGCCAATCTTTTAAATTTTTATTTCTTAAAAAAAATCTTTAATTTTAATTTTACTGCACAGTAATTTAATAGATTTGTATTCTGTAAATTAATTTCATCTTAATTAATTAATCAGATTAATATTTTATGAAGTATTTGTCAAACAGCTACATAGAAATATTGTTTTTATAAAGTATTATTTGAAGATAAACCACATACCTTTTCTGAATTAGAAAATGCACTATTCGCTCATTGGCTTGGGCAGAGTATACTTAACATACGGAACTTCCATATCACCACCATCTGCATCATTACACGATAATTCAAATACTAGAGCTTTTACATAGGGTTCTATTTTACACTTGGAGACTCTCTTCACTACTTCACTCAAACTAAAAAGAAATATAATAATATCAAAACTTCTAATAGCCCCAAACTCACATGCCTTCTCAAATTCATTAATATCAGCAAATATTTATCCAACCATATTTAATACCTTAAATTACTATATTTCCCATTTGCTTCCCAGTTTTTTTTATGTTAGCATCTGAACTACCATCTACTTCAAAAAGCTGATATCATACAAATAATTTTATGGATCCTTTAGCAGCTGGACACTGAATACTCTTTTATTCCGTTTCGCTATGCAGTTCTCCCCAATTCAGTGTATCATATTTATTCCAATCATATAGCCTTTTTTTTCAAAACATTGTCTGTCCCACAATTAATGAAACAACCTTCAAACAAGTAATTAATACTTTTAACTTTCTGAACAACACAACAAATTCATACATTATGCACAGATAAACTGTCACGTTCTCTCGACTTTCTCTTATACTTCCATTCATATAAGGATGCCACATGGTTAAAAATGATTAAACCCCACTTAACAAAATATTCTGAATTGAAACCAATTACAATTCTTTAAAAGCACCCAAAATTACTTTTTCTATTAACAGTTATTACTTTTGGCATTTTCTTTAGAAACTATTTGAAGAAACTGATATACAACTAGAAGATTTCTGCTCGTCTAAAACAGGCTTTTAGCTTGCCAACAATATCTCAGATCTGACTGTCGGTGCTTAAGAAATAAAAAAGGCATGTGTGAAACAGATCAATTGACATTAATTTTTGCTTTGCAAAATATATAAATATTCATTTCCAAAATTAAGAACAAAAAAGAAAGAACCTTTTTAACAAAAACGACAGTAAAGATCTCCAAAAAGTGGAAAAATAAATTCTAATTAATTAAATATATGTGGTTTGAATTCTGTCTAATGTCTCGCCCTCCATCGTGCAAATGCTAACCTTCATTTCGTTGTAGTGGGATCTTCTCTATCCATATTGTTTACCAACAATACTTGAATACTTCCCCCTTCGAAAATCGATCCGAATTCTAAAAAATCTTTGTTCCCCGCTCCGAATTCTAAGAAAAGAAAGCCCTTTCCTGTTCCGTCTAGGTGAGCCACTTTTGGCATGTAGCCACTCCCACATTCCCGGAGTGTTAGAGGCCTCCAGACAGTGTTTATATTTTAGATAATAATGTATATGTACTTTTAATTATAGCCACCATGACCTCTTATACCAATGCAACAAATCTTTTTGAAAGCAAGTAGCAACACAAACAAATCAAATAACTACAAAACATAAGTTTTCATTCAGGCAAATAGCAATGCAGATGCTAAAAATATGTGTAAATATGGCTATATTTTCGTCTAGTTCGAATATACAAAAACAGTTAAGAGTACCAAAGGAAAGTATCTTTTCCAGTTCTCTAATTTGGTTCAGAATTTGATAGATACAAATAACAAATAATAATTAATTAATAATTAAAATTATAATTAAATTAATAATAATTAATTTAATAACAAATTTTTTTAACAGATCATAACTCAAGCCTCACCTAACTCAGAGTCTTCTTAAACTGTGTAGCAAGTAAAAATAAGGATGGGGGGGGGAGAGAATCACAAGATCTTTATAATTAAACATTTGTCAGAAAATTGGTTAAGCAAATTAATCTTGAACAATCTAATTTTTTTTTAAATCTGCTATATGAGTATTTTTAACTGAATTCCCTTTACTTATTTTCCGATGAAAGTTAGAGCTCTGATCTAGCTCATTATATACAAAACTTAAAATGTGTTTTCAGAAGTCTAAAAATGAAGAAATTCATCGGAATCTTAGGATTGAAATTTGACAATCACAATACTTTCTCTATGCTTTGTAACTCTAAAGGTGGAATAGATTTACAAATAGTCCCAGAAACAACCTGGATGGATTCAACATACTTTTTGATAGCCAACTAAATTATAAAATCGCATAATGTCACTTAATGGATTGGAAATAGATGGTGTTGCTTGTTAAGTGACGATGAGCTGCAATTAAAGATTTACAAAACAAAGCCCATATTATTCATTTAGGTTAATAAGTGTAAGATACACTCATAATATCGAGAATAAGGATTAATATTATCAGAAACTAATGAACTCAGATAATTAGCAAGTATAAGGTAAACTCACTTTAAATCCAATCTTTCTTTCCTCTTGCGTTCTTGAAGGAAAAACGAGTACAGCATATAAACTCCTTGAGACAACATAATAATCTCTAAATTATGTTCAGTCTAAAAAGAAAATATAGATGTATTTATTATCAAAACACTAGTCAAGAATATGAATCTCCAAAACAGAAATACATACACAAAATCCCATCTTACTTTGAAATAATTTAGGAAGTCTTTTAATGTCATCTCGCCAGAAACTTCAAAACGATCCCACAAAGTGAATTCCTTTTCATTATACTAGAGGGAAAAAAAGTTTGATATTTAGAATATAAAGGCAAAAAATATGTTATACAACCTAGTATAGCACGTTATTAGTAATAAGTTTAAAAATAATATATAATTAAAAGGTGCACTTTTCTGAACTAAAATTTAGAATAAATATCTTTAATAAACGTTTTTAAGATGTCATTTCTGTATCTAATCGAACTAAAGTAATATTACTCAAACAAAATGTTACACAATGACTTACTCCCCATGCTTACATATCCAATTTAAAAGAATTATTAAGTAACAGATATCAAATTTATCACAGGTCATATTAATTTTAAACTTCCAACCAGATCATGTATTCCCCAAGTTTCTGTTCAAAGTACATAATGAATATCATTTTCCAAATTTATAAGAGATATTAAAATAAGCTAGAAAAACTCATTGAAAAAATTACAAAAACTTAATTTAATTCCATACAATTGCAACAAATTGTCATCTTGATATTAAATTATAAAATACACTTAAGTTTTAGAAGAAAAAAAAATTACCTTTTGTATTGGAGGAGGTAATGGCTCCGAGAACGTGAACAATGGTAATGCAAGATTGAAGAATCCATTTTTGAAGGATTCCAATTTCTTGTGTCCTTGAACCAACTACGGAAGAAAAAAAATAGTTACTTTCCTCATAGAAAAAAAAAATCAATGTGATTGCAACATAAAAAAAATTCCAATTTCTGCAAAAACAAATCCAGGAGTTTAAACCCATAGCATCCATAAGTGGAATAAACCATTCGCGAAAATGTTGACTTGCGCATACGATTAGTACACATTGTTGCAAGCATATTTCACAGTAGGTGTCAATTGGCAGGTGTTGCATGTGGATTATTCCACTGACAGATGCCAATGGGTTAACAAAAGTCTCTGAATCAATAATTTGCAATCAATATTATGCGAAGCATAAAAATCACAAATATGAATAAAATGCCAAATACAACAAATCTTGATCAAGTCTAGTCCTCCACTTTCAATTTGTATTTTCCCTCTAAATTATAATTTTGTAAATCCCAAATCACCTAACCAAGGGATAGCCAAGGCTGAAAGGATGGTTAATTAGGATATAATGGGGAAGGAATGTAAACACAACACTAATAAATGTTGTAAAACTTATAGTTTAAAATCAAAGATCTTGATAGTCTTGAAGCTTAGTTAAGTACCTCAAGAAGTCAAAACATTTGCTTATCCACAATATATGAAATTATTCTTCACAAAAGCAAAATGAAACTCCTATAATATTTCATTAGTTTTTGCCAGAAAACAAATTTAATTCCACATGACTTCCTTCAATTAACAAAACAAACTCCAGGTTTCTATATTTCACAGTACATCACAATGCTACATCATCCAGAGTTCACATTCAAAACTACTATTCCTCCAGAAACTTTTTAATTGTTGAAATTAAATGCTTAAATAATTTTTAATACACTAACCCAAGTTTCAAAATGTAATTGAACTTGGCAAATGGATTCCATAAAAACTATATTCCAAGTACAAGTTATTTAACAAAATACAGTAGAACACCATTTATATTTTTCTCATTTATACGATGTTTCATCACCATCCCGATTCATTTGCATGCATTGCAATTTGTATCAATTATTTGTCGTTTCACTTACACGTCTGTCACTTAAAAGACGTATAAACGGTGCTTTAGTGTACATATCTAGCCATTACATTTTTTTTTTAAAGTACAGTCAAACGTCGCAAATCCAGAATCGTCGGGACTTTGGCAATTCCGGATTTGGGATAATTACGGATCTTAGATCATTTCAATATTAAGAAGTGATTTTAACATCATACAGCACATAATTCAATTTAAATTTTTAAAAACTTATTTATTACTTGTTTTCTTTGATTTCTAAACATAATTAATATTATTTCTTTTTAATTTTAACATTTTTACAAAACGTTTCATTTAAAGTGAGTTGCTTCATTAGTTTTGGTTTTTGATTAAGTAACTTCTCTTTTATTTTATGTATCGCCATTATGTCCGACTCCGAAATAAAGTCTCTTTGCAAATCCTCTGCGAGCCAAAAGGGGAGAGGAAGTTGCGCGTGCATCTTATTTGTTAGCATTTCTTATATTCTGGACTAGTTCATTTTGTGTGCTAGAGAGGGGAAGGAGGAATTTTTTGAAACCCCGTTTTTTTTTAAAAAAACCCCCCCCCCCCCTGCAATATCTTCGTTGCACATCGTTGTACACGTGGTTAGATCCTTTCCCTCCCTAGATGGTTACGGCCGGTTTCTCCTGATTCTGTGCTCCGATTTGTTAGATAAAAAGTTAGGATTTTTTTCGGGGGGGGGGGGTATGGAATGCAAAAGGTTCGGATGTCTGGATATGCGAAGTTTGACCGTATTAGCTTGAATCTTCACAAATGCAGTTTTACTATAATTTTAATGCTGCTTTTCTTTAAATGGGACTTCAATAATATCACTTAAAATTACTATAATAAAATTTATTGATGCTATATTTAAAGAGTTAAAGAGAACTTGAAAATAATTAAGAGAACTTGACAAGAACATTTTAGAATCACGGTTTAACCATTTTTTTTTAAAGGCTTAATTCTGCAAAATGTTTCTTATATTAGAACAAAATAACTACAGTAAACTCTTGATTATCCGGCATTCAAGTATCCGGAAAGCTCAACTAACCGGAAAAAATAGAAAATGAGTTTTTCTAAAAGTTTTACATCTGCGCGCCAAAATTTCGTACGCGTACGCCCCGTTCCATTCACGCGGACAATTTATTTCTGGAATGCAACGTTCGCTCCGCACAGAGGGGCGTAGAAGGGAAAAAAAGCAATATAAAGTGCTGTGGCGTTCACAGACTTGCTTTATGGGGGATTCGAAAACAAAAGTGAGAACCAAAAAAATAAAAATAAAAGGTCCTCACCTTTCGCTGGAAAAACAAGACCTAAAAACGAAATCGACAACCATAAAAAAAAGGCAAATGGGCAGAATCGGTGCAAAAAAAAAGCTCATGGGGGGGGGGGGGCACTCCAGAATAGTAAGTCTCTTTCTTTTCCTTTATTTATTTACCCTCCAAATACTGGCCGATGTTGATTCCAATTACGTAATATCAAGTGCAGGAGAATTGGAGGCGCGCGTATTGCGCAATAACCCTTGCAATCTTCTAAAAGATAATTAGTTTTGATATTCAATCAGGGATTTGTTCATGATCACTTAAAAGAGTTTTATTATGCTTTCTGAGTAGAATATTTTTCAGTTTCGTTGGCTATTTTTATATGTTTATATTTTTACAATCTATATATTTACGGTAAAAATTCGGCTACAGATCATATATATATAATTTAAATCATCAATGTTAAATTAAAATCTGCATAATATGTTTTGTAAATACAATGTTATGGAAGATACAGAAGTATTCTTAAAAATTATATTTAATGCACATTTAAAAATGACAAAAACAAATTATTTGACCGAAAAAATCTTTAAGGCTAGAATCTCCCCCCCCCCCACACCCATTTTTCCCGTCACACTCAACTATCCGGACTTTTCAGGTATCCGGAAATCGGAGTTTCCCGAGGATTCCGGTTAGTTAAGCTTTTACTGTACCTGCTTCAAAAGGTTAAGTCAAAAATTAAACTTGAATCTTTTCCTTACAGTTGGTACAAATGCTGTACAAGTAGATTAGTTACCTCTAAGCATGGACACAATACATACATACACAATAAGATAAAGCTACAAGAATTTCCACCCACTACAAGGCACTAATCAGCGAGTCTGAAGAACAGGTTTATTGCTAACAAGAGTAGACAGGAATAGGTAATTCTACTAAAGATGTAAAGGGCAACAGATCTTATTTTTCAATGGTTTGAAAACGGGGAAGAACTTTTTGCTAAAATCTTCACTTTTAGAAATCTCCAATTTCTTTCAGATGCAAGCTTAAGGTTAAAAATTAGTGCAGAATTTTGTACCGATTTTAGATAAAAAGTAATCGAGAGGATTCCTCTCAAGGAAAAATTAGCTCAAAAAGTTTAACAGAAAGAATTGATATAAAATCAATCTGCATTAAATAAGATAATTACAAGTAAATAAAGCATTTTGGAGGCAAAATTGGGATACGTTTTTTATAGTGTTTTCTTAAATTTTCTATTATAAATGATATAAATACAAATATAATTGCACTGATGTCTTGCAAACATATTACACCTACAATTTTGATAGTAATCATGAAATACTACATCGTCTAAACTGGAGGATTAACTTTATTCTCATTTTTAAAAAATGGGCCATGGTATCCAAGTTAAAACAATTATGCCCTTTATTGATCAATTACCAAATAATTGAATATATTAAAAACCATGTTTCTGTGACAACAGCCTGCAGAAATCAACAGTCATGCTTTTTTCTATCAACCAGTCATTAAAAAGGAGAACTCCTAAATATGTAGAATTATATGAACACTAAGATAGGAAACCTTAAATCCTGAGAATCATTTAATATCACAGTACTTAAGAATGCACAGTGAACACTAGGATAGAAAAACTTCTTATCTTACAAAATTTACAAATGTTTTTATAGCATGAAAAAAAAATTATTTTCACTACAGGGTGTCCAAATCAAATGTCCCTGATTTGGAAAGGTCGCTTTTCTTAACAGAAAGTTAAAAAGCATAAGAAAAATGTAAAGTTAGAAAACAGTACTCACAAAGTTTTTATTAAAAAATCGGTGCACTTCTGCGTGGGCTCCCTTAGTAGTCCTGAGGATATCCAGCCGGAAGTCCTGTTCCAGCAAAATGCTCGCACATCCGTGCCCCAGCACCTTGTTGGAAGATAACAGTGGGTTGTAAATGCTGCATTTGGGGTATTGCGTAAATTTGCAACATGTCCCAGTAAATGTTTGCCATCACAGAAGTATCAGCAAAAAAAAATGGTCGTATGACTGTATCACGTGAAAAAATACACCACACATTGATTTTTGGACTGTTTCTTTCCACTTCCTGTACTGCATGGGGATTTTCCGAGACCCAAATTCTGCCGTTGTGCTTATATTCACTTTGTTGCTCACATGAAATGTTGCTTCATCTGAAAAAATGATGCAGTTTAGAAAATAGTATTCATTTTCGATGCGAGATAACATCTCAGCAACAAATGCAAAACACTGCAGCAGTTTCTGTACAATCTGCATTTTGTACGCATACAGCCTCAGTTTTCATATATACACAAAAAATTAAAATTGTTGCCAAAATCTAAGAATTCAACAGCCAATTTTGCCTAATATCGCCAACGTATCGCTAATAGTTTTTTTTAATCGACTATTGAAATTAGGGACAATTGATTCGGACACACTGTATTGAACAAACATTTTGGTTTTCTTGGAATAACACAAAATTCTTACACTGTAGACACGATTGAAATTTAAACCTCTAATTGAACTTGGGTCTTCAGGTTGTTATTATAAAGACTTTTCCTTATTGCATTATCATTTTATCAATTACATATATTCTGTGAAACACAGTAAAATTACCTTAATAAGTTCCAAGCACACTAAACCTGAAACTATTGCAGTTGTAGTAGCTATTGCAGGAATAATTTTTCCAGCAATTAATTTGCTCTTATGCCTATCAGCTGGAGCAATGCCATAGTTTTCAGCTCTTAAATTAGAAGCAGCAACAATAAAGTCCATATGAAAGTTGGAATCATCGTCCTTCTCAAATTCAATTGGCTGGATATTCAAAGCCTTCAGTTCTTCAGGGGAGGGCAGATCTTTCTGCAGTTGTGATAAATGGTCTGTATCAGCTAAAACAAACAAGTAATATAATTTTTTTTTTTTAAGTCAATTCCTACTTAGGTCAACAAAGAAAAATTTTAATTTAGAAATTTTTTTCTCCGATATAAAACTAAAATTAATTAAATTTAATTAATGAGTTAATATTTGAAAAAACTGTATTAACATCAAGTGTCATCCACTACAAGTTTTAAAAAATGTATTTGAACTTGAGTGGATGAATAAAAAGTATTTTATTAACGATTGAATCTTGAAAATTCCCTTTGTCGCCAACTTTACCGCCAAGTCGCCAAAATGGTCGCCAAATTTTTCGCCAAGGTCGCAAATTTATCGCCAACTCTGTAATGTTAATAGTTTTCGAGATATAATGAAAAACGTATTGCGCATGCGTCATACAAAATATGAAATGACAGACAAACGGACAAACACACAGACAAGAAAGTGAATTAATATTGCATTGTCATCTAGTTCTGAGCTATGTTTAAAGTTTCAAGTCTCCAGCTCATCGGGAAGTTTAAAACCGATTGCAAAATTTGAACAAGAGATATATATATAAATATATATAGGGAGAGTGTGAACTAATAGTAGGAATTGAATAAAAACATCACTACAGCAAAAGAAATCATGTTAAATTACACAAATTTATTCATTTAATTATGTTATATGTTTAGAGTGGAAGATTATATAACTTTCAAAATTTGAATAACAGATTTACTCTTTAGCAAAAATGTAAATATTAACAAACCTGTAGCATGATTTTCTTGAGCTTCAGAATCTGTTACTGCTATACGAACTCCCGATTTAGGCACAAATTCTGGTACTTTCACAGAATCAACAATGCTGGCGATATATTTTCGATCTCTATTGACTGGAAGGTCATACATGAAAGCTCTTAGATTAGCTGCTGAAACAATGTAATCCAAATGCAGAGGCTGAAATTATAATTTAAACCTTATGAACACATATAAATAAGTTCCATTGTTACAGACATACTTCACCAAATAAAAAATGAATTTGAAAGCATTTTAAACCACTTAAGGACTGCTTAAATGTTTAAAAAATACCCTTTTCTGTTTATGTGACATTTGGTATTAAAAGAAAATCACATTTTAACTTAGCATTAAAAATCAAACCATCTATAATATTAATAATTTAAAAATACATTTTATATACTAGACCTTAGACCACTATTCAATACAATCAAAAATGCTTGCAGCAAACAGGCAATTGATTTATAAATGTTTTCTCTAGAACTTTTGTTCCAGTAGCTTTTAAAACACAAATTCATTTACATAGTTGATCCTAATCTCATTGTATCATAATGCCTAAAAGCACTGACTTTGTATTGTACATAATTATTTCTTGTGCCCATTATAAGATGCTATTGGTGTGGAAAGAGATGGTAGCATTTCCAAAAAATGTAAATAATTTTGTTGTGAAATACTTAAGCTCATGAACTTTTCTCTAGTGTTCCTATTAATTCAAGTCTAATATGGTAAATCCCAGCAGATCACCAGGACCAAAGTATAGCCATTGATTTTGAACTTATAATCTAACAAAATTCTTTTAAACTAATCACTGTTAACAAGTTTTAGAACTGAAAATGCTATTAAAAATTTTCAAAGCATATCCCTTTTATCACTGAGTAAAAGCACACAAAACACACATTCCAATTATTTTCCACAAAAGCTTGAACAATAGAACCAATAATCCTGCATAGCAAAAATATTTGTAAAGGATCAATTGTAAAAGCTTGTAATAAAATAACATCACACATTTTTCTTTACATCCACACAGCTTTCGTAATTTAACAGGTGTGGATTAAATTACGAAACGAGCACTACAATAAGTAAAGCTTAATAAACCTAGGAATATATAAATGAAAGACTTACATTATTCACATCAAATTTAAGAGGTTTTGGACAGCGTTTTGGCCCAGACCAGAAAAGAGCACCAGTACTATTAAGCTAGAAAAAGAAAAACAAATCATCATCATAAAAAAAATTCAAAATAGTGATGAATTAACTGAAATGATATTAACTATAACAGTGTACGTAAATATATCCTTTTCCTTTCTTTTAAAATATTTCGAGTTCTTAATCAGTATCTTTTACTGATAAAAATGCCTTTGCCCTGGGATACTCCTAGATCACCTACAATGAGCTATTAACCACCCCACATAAATACTTATCAAAAATCTTGCTTTCAACCTCATATGTAAATCAAACTTAGCAAAGAAACCTTGAGTAAGGATATTAAGTAGCATTTAAATTAAAAGCAAACAACAGCTGAAGTTTTGCTAGAGAAATAATAATGGAGGAAAACGTTTCATTAGCTGCTTACTGAAGATATTCTGAAAAAAATAAATGCATTTTGAAACCAAATCCAATTCAATACTTACTTGATCCGGGGGGAAATTGTACAGCAGCTGACTTATTTGATTGTGATATTGTTCTTCCCAGTGAAGGCGTGCCCACATGACACAATGCTGAAATGACCCTGGTCTATCATCAATAACAACTCGTTTAACAGTCTGAAGCACTTCTAGCTGTACAAAAAAATTAACATGATATTTAAATTTAAATCTTATTAAATTAATAAAATTTTAAAGCAATATTGTCAAAATCTTTAAAATATGTAATTTTATTAGTCTACAATATATTATATACTTACAGGTTGGTTGTCAGCAAGCTTCAACGTTCGCTCCATAAAGGTTGAATCACTGAAATGCGTTAAACAAAATTAGTATTCATTCTTGTCATACCTACACACACATTTAAAAAAAAGCTCTGAACTTACGTAAGATATGCATGAGCATTTTCAGCAGCTTGCTTATAT
>BGPR01020477.1:9737-27830 GCA_013235015.1 Araneus ventricosus | reverse complement strand
TTTAAATTGGTATATAAAATAGAAATTAAGTTTAAACGTTAAATTGTGGTTCAGTTTCTTAAACAGACTGTTTGGATTACTTAGATACCGAAAATATTGGGTTTAGATAAATATTTTATCCGTAATTATGCGCGCAAGGCCACCATTTCATTTTTTTTTCCAAAAATTATACCCATATTTATTACTATCTCGAGTAAATACATATCAATATGAAGGTTTGAAAACGTGTGTACTATAAGAGAAAGAACAGATATTTTACTAGAAAAAAATGTGAGTTTGTGAATTGCATTGTTTCAGAGATAAAATGTATCAAATTTGACTGTTTTCCACCATTTTTTCGAGGTTTAAGAGTCGTATGTCTCCCTTAAGTAAAAATACTGACATTTCAGTGGTATTTCTCTCTATTATTAAGACTGTCTTCTTTCAGAAGCGTCCTTAACGCCTTAACTCTGTAGTTTCTATGTGCTACCTAATTAGATAAGACCCCTCGCCCTTTTTGGGGAGGGATGCGTTGTCGTATTGATTCAACTATATGCCCATGGAACACTTGATGTTAATAGATTACTGGCCATTTTTGTATCGAGTTATGAAGTCTATGAATGACTTAATTTTAGCTTAAGTTTACAAAGTATATAATTCGATGCATGATTTGAGCTCGGATAAAAACTGTTAATTTCGGGTTTAACTCGATACAAATTATAATTAGTAGTAGTAACCTGCATCGAGCTACATATCTGGAACAAACCTGATGTGTTGTTCGATTAAACGATAACCTTCAGGCGTAAAGGAGAAAAATTTTTAAAAAATCGTACCCTTTCTCGTATACTTGCATAAAATGACGCATTTTGTATTTAGCTTAGTAGTACTGAAAAAAAAATCGAGAATGCATTTTAGAACAGAACATCATCGCATCCGCCGATTTAATTCAAAATTTGGTGCAGAACTAGAATTTTAATGTCAATATCGCATGCAAAATTGCATTTATCTATCTCTTGCCGTTGGCATTCACATACCCTAACAGACAGACCTACAGACAAACTCGACGCGCTTAAGGATTTCGGCCAAAATTTAAAATAGATATTCAGCTTTGAAGTAAGGGTCACACTCTACATTTTATGTCTCTAGCTCTTTCGTGTTTTTGAGCCGCCTTATTATTATACACATGGATAAACAGTATACCTGAAGACTGATTTTGCAAAAGGATTTATACAGATCTACCTTTTAGTGTAAAGATCGCTCAAAAACTCCGCCCTTTCCCATTCTTGAGTAATCGTGTTCACATAAACACAGATGGAAGAGATAGACTTAACTGAAAAAAATGTTTTCTTCGGACAAGGAAGGTTTAAAACGAGGCGATTCATCAATATTTCGAAGTCGAATTTTTTTAGCGGTTACAAAAGAAAAGTACAGTGGGTTGCCAATATAATGTGGGTGCTTAAGAATTTGCATATTTTTTCGAATATCTCCCGAAAGTATGCCCGGATTTTCTTAGACTTTCGAACATGTAAAGAATAGGCTTAAACTCGCATTTTACAGTGAAGATTCGATCACGAGAGTATTTAGAAGACCGACCAGAAAGTGGTGAAGACAAAAAAAAAGTTTCGACTCATCCCGTTCCACAGAAAGCTGATAACAAGATGAAACTTTCCTCAATGGTTATGTTTCATGTGTATAATATTTACATGCATTTTCGTACACATAGCACAAATATTCGGGAAAATATTAAGGTAAGAAATCCCAAATTTTTCCGCATATTTTTTGCTTATAACTTGGAGTTTTAAACCAAATTTTATGAAACTTGCAGAATATGTGACAATATGTTGGAGAAGCTTTGTTTTAAAATTTGAAGTAAATATCTTGAATATATCGGAGAAAATGGGAGAATTGGTAGTAACTAAATTTTACTACGCATGCGCGAAACGTAGCGTAATTTTACCTCCATAACTTAAGAGCCAGATGTATAGGGAAATTTATATAAAAATTTTAGGTCAATTCAGTCAGTGTGCAGTAATATATTAGTATTGCAAGAGCCGAATTCTTTTGTTCTCCAATAGAAACAAAATGATGAGGGTTCTTTTACATTTTAATATTTTTTAAACTTGAAAATCCATGCAGATTTTTGGGAGATATTCGAAAAAAATATGAATTTTAAAGTGTCCATATTATATTGGCAGAATCCATTGTTCTGTATACTTCGCTTACGGGAAAAGGAAATACCTAGAATCCAGAAACTTTCCTCAACAAATGCTGTGTCATATCTTTTATCCAAAATCTTCATTGTATTATTTATACTCTAAAAACTGAGTGGTGGGGACTTCTTGCCCTGCTTATCGAAAATGTCATGGGCCATGGGATAATCATTAAAAAACGATATCTATTTAAACTAGTAATAGATTGTGGGAAATATTTTCGTTCACTGACAAATAAGTCACCGATAAATTTCTTTAGAGTATCGCAATAAAAGCCATTTACTGTGAAAAAGTTAAAATTTCGATGCGATATTCGTTAAGGACGGAATAGGTGTTCTTGGAATGGCAATTGTCCATTGAAGGAAATGTTACTGTTTCTTCATTTTTTGGGTGAAGTCAAGGCTTCAATTACTCCAAAGAATTGCCGTGCATGCAAGATTTTTGACGGTATATCTGATTTCGTGGATAAGATTTCCTCAAGATATCGTTCCGTTCACTGGGGCTTCAGCTCGGGTGTATTTGATTAACGAAATGGCAAAGTTTGCTGTTGGTATTCACTCTCGTAATAGGGTTGTGAGCGCCAAGCAGCCGTAGTACGAGTAGCAAGAGCTCGCGTGCCGATAGTGCAACGCGATTATCTCTGAAAGCACAAGAAAACATACGATAGAACAGAACGATACGATACGCATAAGAGAACATTGATATCGGATGCCAACGGATGTAGTTGCCTTTAAAAAAACTTGATGAAGGGTAGACGATTATTTTAAAATAACATATTTCCGTTAAATAGATTAAATGTTTGTAAATAATTGTGTATACAATCTAAATTCCAGTTATTAAAAGTATTTTCAAAATTAATGTCTTTTATATAATGTGAAGCCAAACGCTATGGTCAAATAGCTATAATTTGTACGAAGGAACTTACAAACTTCACTTTTAACAGTTTGAAACATTACGAAAAAAATCAATAGTAATAATGAAAAACATTTAAGATAATACAGTGACGCATGTGTATAACGATGCTGTTTATAACGATAAACCTTCCTACAACAATATTTTCTTTAGTCCCGGCGGAATGCCTATTTACTCTAAGTATTTTCAACCTGCCTACAACGATAATCACTTTTAAGACTCGCCTGTCGATAATTTTACTCTTTAGAAAAACTAGTACAGCACAATCCCGGTTTTTTTTTTTCCTCCCTTGGGAAACGACACCCTACAGTCAGAGAATGTCAGATAGCAGTAGAATCGGAGGGAGGAGGCGAGAAACCACAGCCTGTTGTAGGAGGGGGATCCGAAGGAAAATGATTGAAATGGGCATTGATGTTTGTTGCCTCTTACCCTTGGTACACAAAAAGCTGTTCATTCACATTTAGCACTTCAGGCTGACATTTTTTCCTTGAAATTCACTTTTGATATGTTAACAGCATGAATCTAGGATGGCACGGCGTAAAACATTGGCATTTGAAAAAAGCTATAAATAATTTTGGAAATTGATCAAGAACTAAAGCAAGTTGATGCTGCTAAAAAATATGGGATCTTTCAGTCGACGATAGCTATTTTTTGAATAAAAAAAATAAGAAATTGGAGATGCTGTGTAAGAAAGAAAAAAAAATCAATAGAAAATTAAAACGATTTAAGGGTGCCGTAAATGACGATGCTGACAAAGTTTTCAACTAAAATTTTTATTTTGAAGTTCTTAAAAAAATTTTAATAAAAATTTTATATCGGTATGTAAAATTGTATATTTTATATGTTTATAAAATACAATTTCATATCGGCTATTATTTATAAAACTAGAAAATCACCCGTCATGGTATGACGGGTGCAAATTGCCTCTTCATTCGAGAGATTACCCTTCAAATTTGACGTGTTTAAATAGATATATATGCGAGAGAAATGTTTAGCATTGATTGAAAACAAATAAAATAAACATGTCTTATGACAGGAAATGTTTTTTATTTACATATTTCTTTTTTCAAAAAACCTCTTGGTAAACAACATTCAGTGTGAAATATTTTTCGTTTTTTAACAATTTTATTATAATTCAATAACCATGAAATTCTCAGCTTGTCAAACGCAAGTCAAAAGTTAAAATTTCAAAGGAATTCTTTTTCGAAATTCTAATCAGAACGAAGCGCTTCTCAGCTTGTCAAACGTTGCCCAAAAATATTATCAAATTATATCATCACGATTGCAAAAAATAATCAGATGCATCGTGGCGTCCGAACTATATCACGCGCGTGATATACCACTGACGTAATTTACTACTTTCTATTAAAAAACGGAAATTAATTTGAAATATATGACTAAGATAGTTTAAAATTTCTCGGAACTATTGATCATAGCGAGATAAATTTTATATCAATCGATAGAAAATTTTATTTCCCTGTTTTAGAGCTATTAAATTTGAACGACAATTACTCTTTTAAATTTAAAATTACTGAAATTTAGGTTCTCTAACAATGAAATAATGCTGTTTAACGTCTCGCAGTGCTGTGGCGCGAGTTTTATTGTTGGTGACGTCAGAGCGTTATCGAGAGACAGATCTGGGCTTTTATATTAGTAATGAATCAATAAGCGAAATAAAATGTCTGCATATTAATACATACACTCGCACTCAAACTGTCAATAACAAAACATTTTTTAGGTCCCTGCAATATCGTATTAGACAGATTTTACTGCATGTTAAGCATTTCGCCCTTTGTAAAATAACATCCATCGAAACGAACGAATTTTTGACAAATTGTGTATTTTCCTATTCTGAACAATAAAGAATTACTCCTGAAATGAAATATGAAATCCGTCAAGGAACACACTTCTCATTTTAAGTCAAATATTAATGTCGATAGTATATATAGTATAACGTTCATGGAATGCAATCTTGGCACAACTCGAAAAATACTAATTTTTAGTTACGACCGTTCCCAGCATTGTCTTCTTTGTGGCACAACAGAACTCATATGAATCATTTTAGTAATGCTTAATCTTTATTCCATCAGTTGAGAGTACGATTCCTGCATTTAAATACAAAGTAAATCTTTAAACACGTTTCTCTCAAAACTTCATTTTTCGATATGCGCCAGTATTGCAGTCCATGAACGATATGTTGATGCTCACTTGGATATTGAGAGTTATTTCAAGATCTGAAAACTTGTTTTACATCAGTTTTATTTAAAATTACGGTATCAACCCTCCGTTAGCCACCATCATTTTCATCTTTAATTATCGTACAACCTTCTTCACGGATGTAAAATCTTTTCTACGATATTTTCATCCGGTTTTGATATATTTTCCCCTTATAACTATAATAATTAGGCCTAATGAGATTGTAAATGAGTTTTCTGTAAGGAAAATTCATATTGTAATGCGTTAAAAATATCTCATAGATGCTAACTGTTGCGACTTACGGAAGGTTAAGCTCCCCCCGGAATGAATGGAAACTAAAAGTATACTAAAATGGCCAATTACTTAACCTTTAACTGCAGGTGTGGTTTATAAGCCACATATATAAGAAAGTACCCGCAGTTAAAGGGTTAAGGCCCGGTGCACACTAGCCGATTCTAGCTGATTTGTGTCGTTGAAGCTATAAAAATAACAATAGTAACCCACATGCCCCCTGTGGAGACACACGGGGAAATGGGGGTTACTATTGTTATTTTTATAGCTTCAACGACACGAATCGGCTAGTGTGCACCGAGCATAATCATAACTTCATTACCGGCAAAAGAGAAATGCTATCCCAATATGAAGTATATAAAGTAAGCAAAACACGCAGATATTTATTTAAATCGTGTCTCATTTTTCTAATCGAACCTAAAACGTTCTTTTCAAATCGTTTAAAATAACTTTCTGATATTTTATATCTGGCTAAAAGTAACTGTTTAAAAGGGAGAAGCCAAGTTTGGCCTTTTCACAAATCAATTAAAAGGCAGTTGAAAAATCTTTGAAAAAAATTTTAGATGCAGTTTCCTATAGAATAAGTCTTTCGATGAAATAAGGATGGATATGCCCATAATCCATTTAAATACAAATATTTCACAAAATCGCAGGGTCAAAACGGGAAGTTAATATAAATAAACTAACACAAAATCATAGGGAATGGTCACTATATTTTAAGTCTCAGAATCAGTTGCGCTGTATCAATAAAAATATACGAATTGCGAATAGGCCAATATATATTCAACAAATGGTTTTTATTTCTTAGTTTTCTTTTGTCCACTTGTTTTTCGATAAAGGAAAAATAATTTTTCTTGCTTTCCAGAGACACAAAAAATCTTTGATCAATTATTTATTGATTTCAGAAGCTTATTTATCTTCCTTGCGCTTGTCAAGTATTTCTTCATTTTTCAATCCGTAATCTTAGATGGCAGCACCAAATGCGTCAAGCTTGCCTGCTTTGTAATAAAAATTTTTAAAGATACTTATTTGGAGTAGATTACTGCTGAAACTTAACAACAAAATTATATTAATCCAGCATACGCCAGACTTTAAAAAATGCTTCTAAAGTCTTAATGCAATCAAAGGATTAAAATTTTTATGGCTGATGCAGAATGTCCCGAATGTTTTGAAGCGATACATTCTTCCTTGAAGGATATATCGTTTGGTTCTCCTTCTAATTTATTCAATTATTTTAAAGAAATATGGTTTTATACCTAAATTTCAGTCAAATTTGGTCATTTGGTAATTTCTTTAAAATTTATGTAATTTTCCAGACTGTATTATAGCTATCAAATAATTTTAAACGTTTTTATTTATTAAGATCTGGTGCAATATAGCCTAATATGACTAATATAAAGCCCACAACAAACGAACGAATTAATGTCTGAATACTCCCTGAAAAAATGACTACTTTCTCGCAGTGTTCCAAGACAATTCGAATGGAAATACTTTAAAATTAAATTAAAAGTTTTCTTCAAATGTCATAAAATTGCACCTTGTTCTTTAAGAATTATTAAAGAAGAGCAGAAATTATTTTTATTCTTGAGCCGAAATTGTAGGCCACATTTGAGCTAGTCTCTTAATATGCTTCGTGTCGCCATCTATCCGTTATTTAGGTAATGAAGTATTCAGCATAAATTCGCTTTCCACGAATAAATGTTAGCACAATGTTAAATCCTAAATTGCGTTCACTAGCTCCTGACAGTTAGAATCAAACAAATCATAAAATAATTTTTGGCATGCAATTCATTATTGATGGTATTCTAGTTAGAGAATGCTTTTGAAATCGCTATGAATTTAGGTTTGAAATCTTCCAGAATCCAGATGAAAGTTAATTGCATAAGCAATAACAGTCACCCATGTAGTAGAGTTTTATTATCTGTCGTATATGTAAAAGTAAATTACAAGCAAATTCGAGACTGGTGATTTTCTTCCAGTTGGTGCCGGTTCTTCTGGGGCAGTGGTTGCTAGTCGTCTGTCGGAAGATCCGAATGTCAAAGTCCTGCTTCTTGAAGCCGGAGGTCCCGAGAACCAGATCACGGATGTACCCCTCGTTGCCGCCAGCCTTCAGCAAACACCGGTGGATTGGGCCTATCAGACGGAACCTCAAGAAGCCTCATGTTTCGGCTTGAAAGGCAGAGTATGGTTATGTTTCTTTTGCGTATCTTTTTGTAAATGGGTGGGGAAACAAAATTAGGATACATTCCAGGTTATGCGCAGCATGCACACATGTGAGCACGTTGTGTCTTATGGATATACACAGTGGCTCTCAAAATTGAGTATACACTACCAACTCTCTTCATTAAAGGCATAAAAAGATCATTTTGAATCCATGTTTGAGCTTAAGAGCTGAAAGAATAATAAAAAAAAAGCATATAAAACTTTTTTTAAAAAAAGAAAATAGGATGGATAATATTTTTATTAGCATAAGCTTTTTATCAAAGTTACACATTTCTTAGTCACAAAATTGATTATTCAGTTGGTTTAACTCAACAAAAAGAAAAGTAATTCGAACTAATATTTTGTTGAATATCTTTTTGCTTTCAAAACGGCTTCGAAGCGGCGTGGCATTAAGTTCCCAAGTGTCTGTTACCTGAGGGGTTATTTTTGCCCATTTTCTCTCTCTTCTTGTAACACAGTTTGAAAGTGTTCTTTATTCCTATATTGCGTTTCTGAATAGATTTTTCCCATTCAGACCACAAATTTTGAATAAGATTGAGATCTGGGGACTGAGGTGGAGTATGCAAGTGCATTTTGCTATTGCTATTGTATACTAACCATTACTTTCAATTTCTACAGTATGTTTGGGGTTGTTTTCTTGTTGGAAATAAAATTTGATCCTAAACTCAGTTTCTGTACACTTTGTTTTAAATTTTTCTGTAGTATATTCAGATTCCATTATACCATCGATAAAAAACTAAATTCCCCACTCCATTTGTAGACGTGCAAGGACTGAGCCTCCCTCTGTAGGAATGGTGTTTTGGGGAATAGTTCATAATTAGGCTTCCCCCTTACATAGTTTCGACCATCACTTCCAAAAAAGTTAAATTTACTTTTGTCACTGAATATAATGTTGTCCCAAACATCTTTTGACTTTGGAATATTGTTTTCAGCAATCGCAATTCTTTTATCACTATCGACTTTGGAAATGAAGATTTTTCACTGGAAACTCTATCATTATAATTAGCTTTCTTGAGCAGCTTTCTATACGTTTCTGGTGAAACACTTCTTTCTATAGCTGTAGAAGTCGATGTAGCCATTCTTACAGTAATCATTTTGGAATTTTTTTTGTATTTGTCTAATAATGTTTCTCTTAGTCGTCAAACTGAGAATTCCATTTCTGCCTCTACCATGCTTATTTGTTATTAGTCCAGACTTTTTATACTTTGGGATAATTTTTTCATGCATCCGTGACTACGCAGAACTATCTTCGCAATTTCATATAGAGATCTGCCTTCGTCAGACATTCGAATTGCAAGTATCAACGCTTGTTTCACATCTAGAGCTTATTTTGAGATTTAAAAATAATAATTCCCATAGTTATCAAATACCGATTCGCTGCAGCATTAAATTTATCTTAGTAGTTCATTTAAAGAAAAGCCAAACTGACATTTTTAAGAAGTTTATACTCAATTTTGTGACTCTCAAATTTGGAACTTTAACAGAAAAATTAAGACAATTAAGTTATTATATATTTCCTCATTCTTGTTTTCTTACTTCATACATTCTTTAAAGAGTATTTTAACATGTCTATAAGTATTAAACTTACATAAACATTTTATGATGCTATTTTTAGACGTTTAATGACGAACATGAGTGGTGTATACTCAACTTTGGAAGCCACTGTATTTATGCCGTGTTAAACTTGTGTTTATACTTTGTTAAAGCTGGAGCATAACAACTAGCGCCTGAAAATGTTAAAATCGAATATATCCGCTATGGTAAGTTTTCCTTGTAAGTAATCAACCTCAGTTGTAGTTGTTGAATCACTGAAGCCAATAAATCAATTCATGTGGCTAACGTCACATGATTGACGTAATTGCGCATGTCATTTAAATGCAACTTAATTTTGCTCTGTGCGACTCGGAAGGCATGCGCTTGTTCTTATACGCTTACATTACACGAAAACATTTTGAATAGAAAAAATTAGGTTTTTTTCCAACTGTCGGCCGTTAAAACGCCCCATACCCTATGGGTGAGTGGGTCGGCGTGGATAATAAATATTGAAAAGATTTATGATTGTGGTACATAAGAAATTCGAAATTCCATTTAACACATTCGCTACGGCCAGCGTGCCGGGACATTTTTTGTTGACTTTTTTAAAATGCCTAATTTTGATTCCTTCTTAAATCGCTGCCTGGAATCGAAATAAAACCAATTTCTTTTGCTTTGCTGCAGCGCAGTCGATGGCCTCGGGGCCGGGTTCTTGGTGGTTCCAGCGTTCTCAATTACATGCTGTACGTGCGGGGCAACAGAAAAGACTACGACAACTGGGAGAGACTGGGTGCCAAAGGCTGGTCCTGGAAAGATGTCTTTCCATACTTTTTGAAATCTGAAGACAACAGAGATCCTCCACTGGTGGAATCGGGTAAGTTGTACTACTTTGAGTACCTTATGGGAAGTTGTGAAAAAATTTTCTCATTTGCAATGCAGTATTCTTGAAGCATTTTTAATACTGGAAGATTTAATAAAACTTATTATTACATACTTAACCCTAACGCCCGAAAGGCCCCAATACGGGGGCATAACACTTATGCCATAGGAAACGGAAAGCCCATCTACGAGAACATGAAAAGAATTTAGTTTTAATTTGATTTATCATCGCTGTAGTTTTCTTCATCAAATATTTTAACTTATTACATCATGGTTTGTTGATCATATCATACTTTCAAAAATTACAAAAATTAATTTCATTTATAAAATTATAAATCAATTAAGCATATTGAATTTATATCTGAATAACCAGTTTCAATGTTTAATTTAAGTTTTCATCGTTATAAACGTTTTAGAATTTCACCTAATTTTCAGTCGTCTTATGGGTGAGTATTACAAAAAATGCTCTCGGCCGTTAAAGGTTAAATAGTTTCTGAAAGTTTCTTGCTGTTTTGCCCCCCGCAACAGCATAGCTTCGCTTACAATACAAGTCAACAGTTGTTTTCGTTCGCATCGTATTGATATTGAATGGAAACCTATAAAGCGCACGGGGCTTTAAAATGTTAATTTTGTGAATTCTCACCTTTCATGCTTTATTAGATAAATGAATGAACTGTCAGTTTGTCTAGAAAGGTATTAGGAAAATTAGATTTGAATTTGATTCCTTGATTACATACCAAAAGAGAAACAAAACCAGCTTCTTTAGCTTTGATAGTTTTACCGAAATTCAGTTATTTTAAATATAGGGTCTACACAAATGAAGTGACACACTTCAAAAATTAATTTTAAAAAAACTAAAAATGTTGGAACTACGGATTTTTTGAAAATAAGAGCGCATTTCAAACATTTTTTTTTTCAGATAGGTAACGTAGCGTTACGCCGTTCTAGATTTGTTGCAGCGAGAAAATTCCTTACGCAATGGCTACCGATCAGCAGAAGCCGATGCATGTTTTGTGGTTTTTTTTAGTTTTTCTTGAATATCACGAAAACTCTTCAGCTTTCACACTACGTGTGAATTAAAAAATTAAAGAGCATAAAATTACTTACAAATACACTCTTTTATTTTTCTTCCAGTTTTAATATTTCTTCAGATAATGGCTCTAAACGAATTTTTGATTTCCAGTAATTTACGACTCCCTAGACCACCGAAATGGCATGTTAACTATCTGGAAAAATTCGTAGTTCCAACATTTTTAGTTTTTTTTAATTAATTTTTGAAATGTGTCACTTCATTTATGTACACCCTGTACTTAAAAATATGAGCATATTTTCGTATGAGGTTTCTGTGGTATATGCAATTGAGTGGGCTATGTGAAATGGTTTGCAGTTCATTTTGGTAGCCACGGATGCATATAAACTTCTTATATGAATTTCACGTGGTCGAATTTTTCATCATACAAATGTTCGAAAGCTTATAATTGGAAAAAAAATTCTTTTATTTTAAAATTTCACTGAAAACCCTCGGGACAAGTAATTTATAATTCTTCCATATTTAAATTATACTAAAATAAATTTGTAGGCCGGAAAAGCGGGAAGATAAAGGAGTACCATTCGAATCGGAGCTGATTGTGTAGGTTTATAAAATTCGGTAAGATTCTACGAAAAAATTGATGAAACTATTTGTGGCGAAGAACATTCAAATTGCTCTTGAATTCTGAAATGTGAAAATTCTCATTAAAAAATAACACTTTTTAAAATTTCATATTTTAGAAGTTCTCTTAGTTATGGAATATTTTGCATAAAATCTTGGACATTTACATGCTATGCTAATCATTACATGAATATTGTATCTATCTAAATTTTTGACTCTATAAACGCTAGTGCTAATAGAAATGCAATAACTTTTTCGGATAAATAAAAATAGAGATTAGCTTCACCATCGCATTTTCTCTTTCCGAGTAGATGCGATACCCACGAATACGTAGATGAGAAGCCAACCAATAAGTAAGCGGGATCTCGCTTCTCCTGGGGGTACATCCTATGGGAGGGGTATGTACATCCTATGGGAGGGGTTGGGCCGGTGATGGCTACTAGGACTCCAGCCTCAGTGCTCGAGCTTATTGCAGAGACCGTCACTCAATGTCCCCGAGTGCCAAGGCAAAACGAGGGTAAAGTTTAAGGTTACAATTGCTTTCTTCGAAGGATATTGTTTCTAACAAGTTGTATTACTACGTGTATATTTATTAAAGGATATTTTTATTTTGCTTTCACCACGCATCAGTTCTAACTTGAATTTTCATAATTAAAGTTTCCTTATTGCTTACTGTCTTACATCAGTTATCATAATTAATATCTTAAACAGGATACCATGCTACTGGCGGATATTTAACAGTGTCTACTCCACCTTATGCAACTCCCTTGGCGAAGAATTACATAGAAGCAGGATTGGCTATTGGATATCCTAACATTGATATCAATGGAGAAAGGCAAGGAGGTAAATAAACATGCTTTTTGGTTAACATGATGGAAAAGGATAAATATTTTAAGCTTACTGTGATTCAAATATTTCTATGAAAAGTCATAAATGTAGCATCCCTTCTTTGCATCAAATGATTTTGAAGGCATTTCAGTTTTTGGTCCTTTTTCACAGCAAGGTCAATTTATAAATTCATTTGCTAAATTCGGAACAATTTCTCAACCTCCACCCAAGTTCAACTCATCTCCCATAATTTGCGCCTATTCCCTTCCACTAATACAGTACACAAATCAACCCAACCAATTTATGTTTTAAGTACTTTCTTCTCCCAGGCTGTACAAAAGGTCTCTAAGCATGTTATACTAACGTATACATAATTTACTACTGGTCATCCCATCTCAATCATCTATAATGTTTCCATGTCATTTTATTTTCAGAGAGTTTTGTTTTCGTATTTTTATTATTAGCACTTGGTTCATATTCTATAATCAAGAAACTTTGTATTCAGTGTGTATATTGTAGTGTTGCCTTTGCTTTGTGATCTTTTAAGAAAATTTCAATATTGTCTATCTGCGTATGCCCATTCAACTGACAGAGAATCTTCATGGTTCCGAGTTCTGGGGCATACTGCGGCGAAAAGAAGAAAAAAATGATGGGAGACTGTCTTTTTCAAACAACCGCTGATGTTAAAAGCGTAGGACTACTTTACTCGCGTGACTCTTTAGTTTCTCTTCTGTTCTCTTTTTTAACGAACCTGTTGATGTTGAAGCACCTCCGTTTAATTGCAAATTAGCTGCCTCTGCGAAAATATTCTTTTGTTTCTTATTCTCATAATATCGTTTACATCTCTCTTTTGCAAGCAAGACCGAACGTTCCTTATTTTGCTGTTTCTTCCGTTCCCTCTCCGGCTGCTGCTTTTGTTCCTTTTGCCTGATGTTTCTTTTGTTGCTTCTCCTGCTTCAACAATTCTTTTCTTAATTTCTCTGTATCTCGTTTGGTATCTCGTTGGCGTTCCCTTCTTTGTAAATTTGCATTTGGAGCCATTATTGTATTAAATTTGCCTAAACAAAATTTTCAACTCAATCACGAAATCTCGCTCGCGAATACGTGGCAAACGTTAGCGTCAGCCAATTGTGTGCGCGCACCTCATGCATGTGGCGTCACCAATTCATGCGTACTTTTGCCCAAATTTGTGACCCAGTAGTTGTTGAACTACAATTCCGATTTTCAATTTTTGTTTTGTAACTTCTGTTGTTATCCTTTATCTCTAAAATAAGGCATTAGTTATGTTTTTAACAAATTTAGTTACCGAGATATGGAGGATCTCCCATATGATGGTTTTTGTGGCGTTTCGGCGTGTGAATCAAATCCCTTCCGGAGACCCCAATGGGAGGAACGTAGTCCTGCGTTAAAACTGTTGGGGCAGCAATCGTTAATTCGCATTTTTGTGAATTTTTAATACCACGGTACAAGAACTCAAGTAACGTAATACGAACTTCTGTATTTGTTTGTATTTCCGTTAGATTGTTTATTTTTGTCTGAATTATGGACTTCGTTAAACTAATACATACTTTCAACATAATTCTCAATTACTAAAACTATGGCGTTCGAATCGATCTTGATTATAAATAATATTATATGTGAATCAATCTTAGTTGTGAGCAATATTATATCTTGGCATAAATAATATTTCAAAATTTTGAAAAGCAATCGAATTCAAAAGAAACATTTCTATCGGCAAAAAGTGGTACGCAGCATGGCGCTTCTTTTAATCAGAAAAACTAGAATCATTCTTTGGGATTCTAATTCTAAATAGCTTTTTAAAATCGTGGCAGTTACAAATAGGGAAAATCATTTTAACTAATGGACAATAAGAGAGAAGCCATTTAAAAATAAAAATCCAATTATTTTTAATCTACTTACTGGTCTTGCTTTCTTGTCCATTTTACCTTAAAGTACCGATTTCTCCCAGCCATGGAAATATTCTATTAAAACAGTTATCGCCTTAACATTGAAAGTACTGAACTTCACAGTTATTTTGAGAAATTGCCATTCGAAAAAAGTCTTCTGGTCCGTCGCAATAAGTTTAAAGTTAAATGCCCCCCCCCCCAATAATAAGTTTCGTCATCGTCCACGTTGGTCAATTTGTAATCAACATCAAAGTGAAAGTATGATTCAGATGATTATTTTGATCTCAGCAGTTAAATTAGTTACAGTGTTACATTAATACAGTGTTTATTACATGCATTCAGTTAAATACTGTTTAGCTAAATTGTTAGAACTGCATTTGATTCAGTGTCTTTTAAAGAAAACTTTTACTTTTTCATATCCGAAAGATACAAGTAGAATGTATTGTAATAGTGCAAAAATTTCACCAAGATTTGATGGATCTCTACATTAAGTTTGAATAAACATTCTGTTGATTTTTTTTTCAAGAAAACATGGCTATGTTTTTAAGGATTAAAAATAAAAATTAAAACTTTTATGCCCAAAATGAATTCGAGCAAATATTTCTAGAATTTTCTTCATAATTTCATCCACTTATATAACTGCCCTATAGGGTTGGGTGATACTGTATCTACTTGATACTTTATATCAGGTACGTAAAAGTATCAGATACACCTAAATGATATAGACCAAAAGTATCAGGTACTCGGTATCAGTTCTCGGACCCTAATGCTAATGATAAGTAATCGCTTCCGTCGCGTTCCTTTTCGGTTGGCTGATACCAAGTATCAATATGATACAAGTATCATATACGAAATATCAGATTCATACAGTTCCGGGTTGGAGATAGCTTTGCGTTTTCGGTAGAAGTGGCCTTGGTTTTGAAGTCATGACGGATGGGGGTGGAACGGGTGGAAAGGAGAGAAACAAATACTTAAGTGTATTGGAAAGAGGGATTCCCGAGCTGGGATTGGTATGTGTGGGATTGATATCTAATGCATTAATTTTGTGGAAAAGATACGATAGGATTTCAGCATCACACACGCGTGTAGGAACATCTCGATCGAGAATGATCCCCGAAGTAGGTAGGTATTTCCTTATTAAAGAACTATTAAAATAGTGGAAAGAAGAGAGGTACAATTTTCTGTATTATAAAAAAACTAGTCAGAAAACATTTTTGCACGATTGTGACATCCGTTCCATGACAACTCATTTTTTCGATAGTGGTACTGATCTTAAATGATAAAAAACAAGATTATCTTCTGATAAAGTAAAAAAATTGGTTTTTAAAACTATAATTAAATTATTTTTATCTCTCTCTTTAACTCTTTTGTTGCTGTACCTTGTATGTTCTCAATGTTATACTTTTGTTAATATACCTACTTCCCTCTTTTCATGTTTTTCAGAAATTTCATGTTTTTTGTTTTAAGTTGTTCATATTAAACTCTATATATTAATAGACGTTTAGCTTCAAAAACTATTACCTCCATCTCTTCCAAAATTGCTAGTTTCGTTCCAAAATTGCTAATTTTAATTTTGTATATTATTTCTTAAAGCATCTTTAAAAAGTAAAGACTTTTCTAAAACTTAAAAGACTGATAGCAACAGTCTCATTTTCATTTTGTTCTTAAGTATGTCATCGTATATTTATATTTTAAAATATAAATATTTTCTGTTTAATTATATTTTTTAAATCGTTATATTCTGAAAATTCTAATCATGTTCAGCATTTATTTTTTATGTTCAATTTATTTTACTAATAATAATTATGTTGTTTGTGATATTTATTTGTTTCGAATAAAGAAATGCTTAAAGCAAAATATATTTATTTAATCATAGAAAATCCCATCAATCTTGTATACTTAATAAACATTGCAAGAAAAGGTAAAAAAAATGCGTTGGAAATAATTTTATTCTAGGTAATGATAAGAAATAATATATATAGGTATTTTAAATTAAACAACACGTGCTTGGCATCTCCAAGGCAGAAATCTCGTATCACTACCCGATTGCCGACTACCCAGTTCCGTACCAACAGGAAGGGATCGGTTATCGGCTGTATCAGGTACAAAAATATCAAGTAAAAGTATAGGGTACAAGCGCGTATCAGTATCAACTTGTATCTGACACAGCAAAACCTGGTATCAACCCAACTCTACTGCCCTATCACCATTAGTAAATGAATGTCTTTTTTTTTTTTTACGAACCTTAATTCATCTAATTTATTGTCTTTTATATCCATATTGTATTTATACAAATTTTCTGAAGCTGCTTACTCGCTAATACTTCTGAACAGGTTGGATGATCCCTCAAGGGACTATAAGACGAGGTGCCAGGTGCAGTACAAGTAAGGCTTTCCTCGTACCTACACGTGGGAGAAAAAATCTGGATATTGTAGTATTTGCTCACGCTACGAAAGTAAGTAGTTTCGCTAGATCATTTGATTCTTCGGGGTTTTATTTTAAGCCTTTAGTAATCGAATAGGTTTTAAGACCGCAAATAAAAACACAAATCGTTAGCACTTTACATTCTCATAGACTTTCTTGACCAAAATTTAACCCCTCCTTAGTCGGCGTCGCGCGTCATATGTTCGGCCTTCTTGGGCCCGTACGGTCGGCGTCGCATGTCATGCGACGAAGAGAAAAATTGCATCGTTGAAAGTGAATTCGTCGCTACTTACACGTCTCATTATATTCTGCGATTATTTTTTCACTTTCTCGTATACAAAGAGAAACTATTGTAATCGTCAAAAAAATTCGAACTCGAGTTTTTGACGAATCTCCACGTTTCGGACCTCCCTGAGTTCAAAAAACGCAATTTTGGAATTATGTCTGTCTGTGAACACGATAACTCGAAAACTATTAAAGCTAGAGAGATGAAATTTGGTATGTGATCTTTGCACCAAATTTGTAGGTTTCTATCAAATTTTGGACAAAATCCGCCCACGGGGGAAGTCTGTCCGTGTTAATGTGAACACAACTCAGAAACTTAAAATGCTGGATGGGTCAAACTTGGTACACAGTTTTATCATAAGAAATGTAGGTAAGTAACAAATTTTGGACCAAATCTATCGAGGGGTTGACTGTCTGTATAATCGCATACTTGCATATACGATAACTCATTAACACAAAGACTTAGATAAATGAAATTTGGTGTGTGGTCTTCTAACGATAATTGTAGACCTGCGTCCAATTTTGGTTTCAATCGGAAGAAAAAAATGCGTTCAAATTGCATATCTTACTATGACGCAAAAATATGCACCATATCGTGTATCGGCGCACGACCTTTATAAACTTGGCGCCTTTTTTGGCACTATTTTACTGACTTGGCGAATTTTATGTCCCTTGCATTTCTTGACCCTTTCGTATTGCAGCGTTCTGCGAAGACAATATCAATAATATAGGGTTGCTCTCCTCAAATTTTAGGAGGGGGGGGGGGTCGGGTAGG
>BGPR01020476.1:16677-27832 GCA_013235015.1 Araneus ventricosus | reverse complement strand
CATTATACAAAATATACTAGTTATATCACTCTTTTTATCCAGGAATAGTTTCTTGATTAATTCTTTTTTTAAAAAAAATTTCTTTTTACTAAGTTTCTTGATTAATTTTTTTAAAAAAATTGTTCTTTTTACTAAGTTTCTTGATTAATTTTTTAAAAAAAATTGTTCTTTTTACTAAGTTTCTTGATTAATTTTTTTAAAAAAAATTGTTCTTTTTACTAAGTTTCTTGATTAATTGTTTAAAAAATTGTTTTTTCACTAAGTTTATTTTTTTTTTAAAATTGTTCATTTCACTAAGTTTCTTGCTTAATTCTTTTTTTAAAATTGTTCTTTTTACTACTTTGTCAAACTCTGTCACGAACATTTTGCCTTATTATCAATTCCTGCCAAAAAAAACGATAATACTTTTGAAATGCTTTCTTTTCATTTGTTAAAAAAGGATGTTCTTTTTTTGTGGTAGGTACAATTCGTTAGAATATAAATAAGCATGTAATATTTTCTTGAAAATTGCATCTTGCCGAAGTTTGAAATATTTTTTTCTTTTTGCATCTTCATTTCAATTGAAAGCTAGTTTAATTTTGAAAAGGATTCACGCTAATTGAAATTCCCCTGCTTAACTTATTCTTTAATTATGATACAAGTATTTCAACAGTTTTTATCAAGTGGCTTTAAAAATCCTTACAATATATTTATAAATTATCTTTGATTTTATTTCGTCACATTCAGGATTATTTTTGATACTTTAATTAAACTGTCCTTACCATCAAATGAACATAACAGACAGAAATACTGATTACAATAAAACAAATCAAGAAATCCATTTTCATTTATCTTACTTACACTCCTTTATTGTGAAAGTAACTCTTAATAAACCTTCCGATGCTCGCCATTTTAAAGGCGTGAAAAAATGAGGTCTAGGTGATCCACCACCCCTGATCTTGAGTGCGTGTCTCAGTATTGCACTAGCTGAGGAAGGCGTGTCTCATCCATAATTTCAAATCAGATTAACTCGCGTTTCGTATGAGGTTAGCTCTATTGAAACAGAAAGGCTAGTGAATGCTTTTCATTTGAAATCGTTTAAGAAGTCAAATAGGCTGATGGATATCTGTAAGGAATTCAGGATTTGGTTATCTCAACAGGACTGACTACAGTGGCGAATCCAGGGTTCGGGTCTGGGGGAGGGGTTGAGGTCATAAAAACTTTGTATTGTAGTGACGAATGTCAAACCTCATGGCTTATGTGAACCAAAACACTTTAACTTTACAGGCTTTGCTCACCTGACAATAAGAATCATAGAGAACACTACAATACTTTCGATAATTTAATAAAAAAAATGAAATAACTAGCCAACAAATTGTTTTCGACAGAAAAGTAGGAAAAGTTTCGAGCCTGTCAAGCCAGAAAGCAATATGTTGTCACGATTTTTTTATATTTTTTAAAATGAAAATTACGAACAAACAGTTGTAGTGATTCTAAATAAAATCAAGAATTTTGGTTTAGCTCTGGGGGAGGGGGTTGCAGCTCGATACCCACCCCTGGATTCGCCACTGACTGAGTGAAAAGTGAGGATTTATTCAGGATATCTTTCAAATATATGTTTGTTATTTAATAGACAATTTGAACATTCATCTTCCAAAAGCATCTTTTTTGTGAATATTGCTGAAGGAACATGACGGACATTTGAAGCTTCATATTTACAAGACGGTGTTTTAATACTTCACTTTTTTCTGGTCATAATTTTCACTGAGTTCTTATGTTATTATTTGGGGCCGAGGGTTTCTTTTTTTGCTTTGTCTTGTTCCAATTCCAATTTATGAGGGCTTCTGGTGGTAATAAACTGCTTTCTGAACAATTCCTGTAGTTCAAGATAATAATACCATTGATTTAAACAGTCTAATTTTGGCAACTGTTTGTGGTGCGATCTTGGCAATTTTTGGACAAAAACAAAATAATTCCCCTTAACTTTAAAATGTTTTAATAAAATATTCATACTAAATTGCAGCCAAATAGGTTTCCTACCTAAGATATTTAATTACGAAAAAGAAAATACAGAAGATTATAACACATTAAAATTACACAAATAAAATGGGAAAAAATGGAAGAGAACTCCAATGGCGAACTTTTTCAAAGTGCCATTTTAGATCTCCGATGGCGAGTGGCACTTTGGTGCCCGCCATCTGTGCCTTCCATTTTTTTTCTTGTTTTATTGTGTAATCTCAATGTGTTATGTCCTTTATTGAATACCATTATTTTAAGGTTTGATTCATCTAACTGATTAGTCGATTATAGACAATATTATGCACGTACTAGCTGCAGCGTTCGCGCAAAAAAAGCCAAAAGGCATATTGTTATCACTATTGTTTATTTCTTCTGTTTTTTCTATATTTTCTTTTTTTGTAATTAAATATATTTTGTATTTTATTGGAAGTTGCTGCATTTTTGCGCCATTCTGTTTAATGCAAAGTTTAATTTTTAATATCTCTTGTTAAATTATTTCACTTGTACTTGTTTCCTACCTAAGGATATGGTAACATATTTTCCACTTTGAAACAGCGTATGGGCTTTTTGTCTTTCGTTAAAATAATTAATGGTTGATACTTAAATCTAAATACATGTTCTGTATCTGTAACTACATAACGCTTTCGTTAAAATTATACTATACTCCCAATTTATATGGTTAGAACATAATTTGCCTATTTTAGGGCCCACATATTTGAATATCATTTAATCACATTCCTGGCGAGTAACGAAGACCTAATTAAAAGTCAAAATATAACAACGTCACATACTCCTGCCTAGAATAGATACTTGCAAAGATTCACCGCCTAGAACCAGAGAAGTTCGAAGATTCCCAGTTGAGCAGCAGAGCGCACTAGCTTAAAAACAGCAACCAGCCACCACCAATTCTTCCGTATTTCATTCGAAAAATTCACCCTTCACATCGCTGCCAACCCTTGAGTAACAATTCCAGCGATCCCTCAGTATAAATAACAAGACAGAACAAAAAAACAGTCCCACGATTTTTAGGATGATTGCGACAATTTTCACCAATATAACAGGTGGTAATACGTTATTCAATTCGTCGTTTTCGTCGCATCGAACACCACTATCCGCCCCGAACCATGGAGCTGCAACTGTATGAAAAAATGTAACTAAATGAAACATTCAACCCTTTCACTGCTCTCAAATTTGATAATTCCTCTTGTAAATTTTTTATATTATACTCGGATTGTAATCCTCAATGTGTTTTTATTTTATTCTTTTTTGTTCATGTATAATTATGTTCCCTTTCAAGTGTTTTTATATCCTAATGTTGTAATTTTTTCTGCTTTTGCTTTTCAATAAAGTTTCACACATACTCATCCAACCGACAGGGAGGCGTTCAGGCTCCAAGTTCGGGGGTATGCTGGGGTGTTATGACAGAATTGAAATGATGATACTGGTCCAATCTAGGCACCGGTCCAAATTCAGCGACTTACCCCTATCTTTTGTATTTTCCTATTGTTTCAGGCTTTAACAGATGTTGGATCGGAAGAGTAAGAGCCTGTGCCTTGATTCTCAGATCTCCGGACAAACCGTCGTTTAAATCTTTTACTTCGAGATTCAGAAAAATGATCGAGTGCTAGCAAAAAAAAAATTCGACGGGAGGCTGTCTCTGCGAAACGGCAGCTTGTATTGAAGGGCGTAGACTTATTTAACTTACTCAACTGTGACTTTCTGAGACTAAAGTTGTTCTATGTGACTAAAGGTGGCTTTGGCCTATGACCTATGATCTATGACCTTTCTCTGTTAAATGAAACTAAAACCAACTCAATTCAATTAAATCGATAGAAAGGACAGCTCAATTAAATCAACAATTGTTAATAATAATTAATCAAGGACAGTTAATTAATAGATTACTCAACTGTAACTTTCTGTGACTAAAGTAGCTCTATGTGACTTTCACCTATGACCTATGCTCTATGACCTTTCTCTGTAAAATGAATTAATTAATGTGAAATGAATTAATTATTAATCTGTTAAAATCCAGTTAATATACAGTTCACAACCGATGCGCGAGGCGCGCATTGGTCGCTGTGACGTCATCAAAATTCTTCGCAATTTTCACCAACTTTGCAGCTCGAATGCGACTAAACCGTAATTACAAATTCTAAAATTATTTTTGCAATCTTCAATGTCTGCCTTTCTCTATTAAATGATGCTAAAACCAGCTCTCTATGTTATTTGGTTGAGGAGCTATAAGCGTTTGAACTTTAGCACAAAATTTGACATAATTCAACAATTCTTGAGTAATATTTCGCGTGAACCTCAGATCGATGAATGAATTGTCTTAGTCTCTTTCGCTCTGACGTCATCAAAATTTTTAGTGATTTTCATCAACTGTGAAACTCGACTGTGACTAAACCGTAGTTGCAATTTCTAAAATTAGTTTTGCAATCTTCAATGTCAGTCTTTCTCTGTTGAATGAAACTAAAGCCAACTCGCTATGTTATTTGGTTGAGGATCTATAAGCGTTTAAAAATACCAAGAAAAGCGTCATAATTTTTCCTTTCCCGTCACACCATTACACCACTATGGAGAGACGTAAATCTACGTCAAAAATTTGCATTTTGGATGATTTAGAGCAGCGTTACGTAGTTAATTAGCTAAGCTGCAAACGGTTTGATGCTAATAAGCGCCATCTACTGAACCAATATTATTGCTCAGATAACTTCATAAACCTGCAAAACGATTCGAAAAAATGTGACCTTAAATGGGATTGAAATTTAAAATTAATCATATGTGGTTCTCTTAAGGTCTCCTAATATAATTGATCATATTTAGATCGGACAGTAAACTAGTAATTACTAGTAAACCATACTCACTGAACTAGAAACATTTCCCCAACAGCAATAAATCAAAAACTAAATATATTAACAATCCGGAAAGTTGGCAAATCGGATAAATATAAATTAGTGGTGTAATTAGTAATTAAAATGTAATCTTGGTTCCATATTATGACATTTCCTTTCATGAGATCTTTATTTTTAGAATGTGCCTTTATTTGCACATACTTCTTCTCTTTGCTTAAGTCAGTTCAACACTCAGATCGGCCTTTGCGATTGCAATTCCTTTATGGCTTCTAACTTCTCTTCACCTGTTTGATGGTGAAGATGTGGAATACTAAGTAGAAAATTGTTCAAGTTCACACAATTTCCAGTAAACACTCCTTAAATCGTCTAGCTCTAATTGAGGAAATGTCAAACGTTCAGTTATTACTCTATAATTTCTATTTTTTGGTTCAGAGGTCCTCCCAAGGTCACTCTTTTGAGGAATGAACTTCAATAATTCATATAGTTTGCTTACGTTAAGGTCAAAGGTCACTCGGTTAAACTCATTTGCTTGCAGCAACAGGTAGGGATATTCTAATTACATGAAACGCGTTAAAAGAATCATTACTTCTCTTAACGTATAATGTATGGGATTAGGTCTTTGCGATCACTTTGGAAGTAATTTCTTGTCTCAAATTAAACTATTTTAACTTTCAAAGAAAGTAAACTGTAAAATACGTCCCCTTGTTAAAAGAAATTTATTTATAGTTAAAAATTAATTACTCATTTATGAATCTGCCATGCTTAAGTCAAAATGTATTTTGAGAAACACGTTAAAAAAAATATATTACTTCTCTTAACGTATAATACATGAGATTAGGTCTTTGTGATCAATTTGGAAGTAATTTTTTATTTTTCTCAAATTAAACTATTTTAACTTTCAAAGAAAGTAAACTGTAAAATACGTACCCTTGTTAAAAGAAATTTATTTATAGTTAAAAATTAATTACTCATTTATGAAACTGCCATGCTTAAGTCAAAATGTATTTTGAGAAAACTTCAACTCCACCAACTTTGGAGTAATATAACGCATTGAAATCTAAGAAAATTATGGAAAGGAGTGCACATACTGTACGAACCTGTTATGTGGAAACTTTCCTTATAAGTGCAGGGACCAACACTGGTGTTCAAAATGAAAAGATTAACAAAAAATTAAATTTTTGAAGAACGAATGGACACATTTTGATAAAATATGTTATAGGCAAACACTTGCATAAGAGAAAAAAATTAACACGAGGGTCGTCCAGAAAATAAAGACCGTTTAGTTATACAAAATGAAAAACACAATATTTACTGGAAAAAAAATTCTGTTACACACCGGAAGCTTCCTTCACTTCTCTACATAATCACTTCCTATATTTAAACATTTGTCGTATCTGTTCACGAGCTTCAGAATTCCCATGTCATACTCTTAAGTTAAATTTATTATTTTTTGAATTTATTCTACTTTTTATAGTTGATTGTTTTTAAGCTCCCTATAGTATCTAGTTCTCGGCTCACTTTTTATGGACGCCACCTATCGTCTACATAGGGCTGACCGTGTTTAAGGCTAAATTGAAATGCGGACATTTGAAATATGGATTATGCAACCAGATGGATTAAGAAAAAGCAACAAAATAACTAAATGTAAACAATAAAATTTAGGAAGTAAGATTTATACAATGTTGAAGTAGCGCGCAATTGCAGCTGCAAACAAAAAACAAATCAATATCATTCAAAGAAAGCCAAAAAACTAAGATAAACTCAGAGGGAATCGAATTAAACAAGCAAGGAATCCATTCTAGTCCACTTTATCAAGGGCTAAGGACTTGATTCGAAATGGATTCAAAATATTTGGGAAATTTTTCTGTGAGAAGCTTGCATTACGCCAAATATAGCTTCTCTTAGCCCGAAATTTCCCAACAAAAGACAAAGGAGATCTGTACATCAAAAAGCATTATTTTAAAAGAAAAAGGAAAACCAAACACAAACATAAAAACGCTAATAAGATTTACGGAGGGGTTGTAAGATCTCATGGTCCAAAGTCTGAGATATCAGGAAGCCTAGAATGTCGAATTTTGAAACTAAAATTGATGGAAACGAATTCTTTTTTGTCAGTTTCAGTTTTAATAAAAGAATACGCGATATTTAAATGCTTTCGTACGTATTAATTTTCTTGAAAATAGTCTATCCTACATTTACTAGTTTTCCTCGCTACAAATGTAATTGAACCAGCTGAACAAATTTTTGAATCCATATTATTAATCATCGTACTTTTTAACAGTGAAACATCAGATCTTTTTAATAACTTTTATTATTATTGCGTAATTTTTGAACACCAGTTGTCTACAGCTAATTATTGAGGAATTATAAAATAATTTCATCTGGAATATACTAATTTGATTTTTTTTAAAGTTAAGAAGTGAAGTTGCTCATTTTGTTTGAACAGGTATGCTTTTCTTCGATTATAATGCTGTATCAAAAAATACTGTTTTAATTCCATTCTTAAGAAAAAAGATGGGTGTATTTCAGAACCTTATTTGAAATTCAAAAATATATTAATTTATTATGTGACATCTGCTGAATGTTTTACATATCCTTATCGTTTTCCCTACATACAAGGAATAGTTTCAGTGCAACAACATGCAGTGAATCTTGATATATGGACCGTATTTCGAGATAAAAAAAGATTTGTAAATCAATATCAGTGTTATTTCTTTGTTTTCTTATAATTGAAACAGAAACTGAAGTACATTGAATTGAAAGGAAAGGTTTCTTTATTTCATCCGATGGGACAGAACTGTGCAGTAGACACTTATTTGATGTTTTATTGCCTAACTCATAATCTAATGTCAACTGTCCATCCATCTTATTGGGTTCTATGATGAATTTTGATCTATGAATTTATCTGTTATTTCACGCGAGATTTATACAGCATCATGCAGAACAGTATCATAAATTTTTTTAAAATAAGTTTTGTGGCAGGTTTCTAACGTATAATGAATTATCTTTAGGGATGATACGGGATGTTTAATACTAAATAAATAAAGCATGAAAAAAGTGGTTAGGTAATTGTTAATTTTACTCTCATAAAAAATCAATAAGTTTAAGCAATCTAATAAAATGAATAATTAGAATAATGAAAAAGATGCAAGTCTAATCCTTCATAGCCAGTCATGTTTTAAAGTTGATTCCGCTTTCTTAATTATATCATTTTCTTTTATCACATAATTATAAAACTGGGAGCAAGTCATTTTAAGATTATAATGACAAATCAAAATTACGTCAATTGTCTTCACTGACAACCTGTTTCTTTCGTCCGAACATTGAGTTGGCATGAGGGAAAATATTTTCTCCCCATTTGAATTGTGGGTTGGAATGGCAAAAGCGTATTCGCATAGCTTTATTAGACATGACTATTAGATAAATATATTTTATATTTGCAAAAAGCTTCAGCCATTTCTCTTCCATACTCAATTTCATAGTTGCTTTGCAGTTTTAGTTGCTATTATTTTTCTTTAAAAAATCTTTTAGATCTACAAACTGGTTGAATAGATTACAATGTTGCCAATATCGATGTTTTCATACATATAACTATGCAATAGTTCGTTCTATTTGTTTGACAAAACGGGACAAATAGTAATTCGGGACTGAGTAGTGAAATGCGGTGACAGTCCCCTATATGCGGGACGTATGGCAACCCTAATTATCTTTAACTTTCTCAGGGACAGCGAAGTCAGGGTCAGACAAGAGCACATGGTTCTCAAATAATATGCAAGCCATTATTTATGAGTTCTTGGAAATGGATGTCGATGATATTAAGTCATCTGCGTAATTCGGTAAAGTATTCCATTATTCGCTGACCATTATTTATTGAACATATGATAACATGCCTTGATCACTATTATGGAATTCCTTATGCTTTCTTTTAGCAATTATACTATCGATGTTTCTGTGGTTTCGTTCCGAAACCATGTCAAGGGTGTAGCTGAGGGGGAAGTTTCGGGGTATATCTTGGCCTGCTTAGATCACGAAACCTCAATTATATAAAAATCTAAGTTGATTATAAAGGAAAAGAAAGACATAATATGTTTTTTCTTTATAATAATCCCTTTGGAAAAAGAAAAAACATAATATGTTTTTTTTTTCTTTTTCCAAAGGGATTATTTCCTATATTTCAGTTAATGGATAAATTCAGGCCACAGGGGGTATAATTTTGACTATGTAAGTCTTACCCTCCACAGAAAATTTATCCATATTAAAACTACGGTGGCGAGTGGTCTTTGAAAAAGTTCGCCATTCGAGTTCTCTTCCATTTCTTCCATATTGATTGTATTTTCTTTTATTTTCTAATTGTTTTCTTTTATGTGTTTTAATTATTTTAATTATTAGAGAATTTTTGTTGTTCAATTCTATAATGATTTGTTGCTTAATTGTTGGACAGTATTGTTGATGCGATCACTGAATGCTGCTGCATTGGGCGCACAAAAAGGTGTATTGTTATCGCTAATGTTTAATTCTTCTATTTCTTCCGCATATATTTTTTTTGTTTTTTGTTTTCTATTATCTGTATTTGTATTTTATTAGAAGTTGCTGCATACGTGCCATGCTGTCTAATGCAAAATAGTTTAATTAATTTTTAATATCTTTTGTTAAATTTTATTAATTGTAACTGTTGATTATAAAGAATTTCAATTTTTTTCATCAATATAATCAGGGGTAGATTTACACGTTTTTATGCCCTAGGTAAAAGTACGTAACTGTGCGGCTCTCCAACCTTTAAAAGTTGTATAACACGCGGTATACACTGATTGTGCGAGAGAGAAACAGAAAATGATTTTTGCTTGCATCTGAGAAAGACAACACAAGCTGTAGAGATGGCTAAAGCAGATGCAGTGCTCAAATTATTATTTAATGTGCATGGATGTAAATTTTAATAAGCAGTGCTTTGTACTGCCTTTTAAAAATTGTATTGAAAATAATTTGAAATCGACAGTACTTTTTTAATTTTGTTGTTATTTCTTCTGTATATACACCCTGTATGACTTGATGCGGCATAGACCATGACCTAGGTTGTCCCTATGGGAAATTTGGTCCGGAATATATTATAAACATTTTTACCAGAATAAAAGCTTTAGATTAATTGTCGTTAAATTAGTAATTTGTTATTTCATCAGAAAGAATAAAATTATAGCAATTAGTCAGGCACTAGGAAATTACAGTTTTTGTCGATTTATAGATGAGAAATAAGGAAAATAAAAAAATCAAGCGATAGAAAACCACAGGAAAAATAGACTAAATATGACACTTGAATTTATCACGTTTTCTAATTGTAAGTCGTCAAAATTAGTGGTTTCTGAAAGATGTGATATACAGTACTGAGTTAAGTAATGCTTCTCAGTATCAAAAATGAAAGTATAGTATTTTAAATAATTTTTTAACACATATTTTTAAAGAATAATTTTATTAATTTTCAGAATTTTCACTTGTTTCGAAATCAAAGGAATTTACTGAAGGCAGTTAGCCAAAGTTCTCAAACTAAATACGCACTTTTCAATATAAAAATTTAAATTTGAATTTAAGTATGCTTAGTTATTTGATTTTGGAAAAAAATAAGTAATATTATTATTCGCTAAATTTAGCACGGTGACTGCCATGGCTCATGACTGTGAGACTAAACCTTTCTATCGAATTAGATGATCTCTTCTCAACTATCTCTCAACTATAGCAAAGGAGGAGGTCATCTAGAAAGACAAATAAGGACAGTCTCACAGACGTCGGTCATGGCAGGTTTTCTTTCTATATATTTCGAAAAGCCTTTTAATTACGAGTATTTTATAAAAGTAGAATTAGAAAACTTATCATCAAGGAAAAATTATCTTTCATGAAAATTAGAGCATGGAATTAATTTTATATTATATTATTGGCGTAATTAATCTTCCAATGTATATCTAAAATGTTATTAAATTACGAGTACTTTATAAAAGTAGAATTAGAGAACTTATCAACGAGAAAAAATTATCATTAATGAAAATTATAGCATGAAATTAATTTAATATTATATCATTAGTGTAATTATTCTTGCAATGTATATCTAAAATGTTATTAAATTACGAGTATTTTATAAAAGTAGACATTTGAGAGTTCATCACCAAGAAAAAATTATCATCAATGAAAACTATTTCACTGTATGAATAAAGACATTTTTTATTTAATAAAGGTAATCAAAGAATTTCAGCCTTTTCGTTTCGAAAAATATTTATTTGTAAGAAAGTTGGGAAAGAAAGGAGCACTCTTCACATTCC
>BGPR01020475.1:0-17846 GCA_013235015.1 Araneus ventricosus | reverse complement strand
TTTATTTTACACTTTAAATGACTTGATAAGTTATTCTATAGAATAACGGATTCCATACTTTAACGGTAACATATATACATCGGATGTTGTTTCATTCGATACAAAATAGTATATTTTGCTTATTCAAAATTTCTCACTAAATCGAATCCAAATGTTTGCTTAGTATCCCGTGTTATTTCAAGGTTACTGCCAGATACAAGCAATACATTAGTGATGTCAAAATTATTTAATTTATAGTTTAATCTTTAAGGCTTTAAAAATGCGTATACCGTATTTTGGGACAGAGGGAGTGGTTGTTTGTCTTTATGCGAAAGTAAAATATTTTCGACCGACATCTCATGAGATGAACTAATTTAAATTTTCCTAACTAGAAGATTAAATATTTTCCTTTTCCCGAAAAGAAAAATATTCTCCGATTAACTTCATGGTGGTGATTTGACGTATGAAATCATTGATTAAACTTGTTTCGAAAGAGTTCTTAAAAGCGCCCTCTATTTGAATTATTTTTAAGTATTAACTCTACACTTCCAGAGAAGAACTTATGTATCACTTACATCATTACTTATTAATGAAAATTGACACAGTTCTACAGTAAACATTCAGTTTTGATTCATCAAATAAATATATTTTCCCACTAAGTGAATATTTTTGAGGTAAAATCTGTGTGGTTTTAATAGATATTGTATTTTAGCGTATGTTTTTGTATCTTACATCATTGTACTTATTAATGAAAATTGACACAGTTCTACAGTAAACATTCAGTTTTGATTCATCAAAATAAATGTTTGCTCCCAATGAGTGAGTATTTTTTATGTAAAATCTGTGCGATTTTAATAGCTATTGTATTTAGCATTACATGTTTTTTGTATCTTACATCATTACTTGTAAGCTAATGAAAATTGACACAGTTCTACAGAAACACATTCAGTTTTGAGTTCATCAAAATAATGTTTGCTCTATATAGATTGAGGTATTTTTTAGTAAATATCTGTCAAGTTCTTAATAGATCATGTTTTACCATGTTTATATTTACATATTTTGTATATTTTTGTATCTTTCATCATTGCCCTTATTATTAAATTGATGACATAGGTTCTACAGTAAACTATTCGGTTTGAGTTCATCAAATAAGCATGTTTTCCCACTAAGTGCGTATTTTTGAGTTAAAATCTGTGTGATTTTAATAAATATTGTATTTTAGCCATTTATATTTACATATTTTGTATGTTTTGCATCTCTCATTATCTATTAATGAGTGAAATGATAGCAGGTTCTGCAGTAGTAACTTCAGTTTTGATTCATCAAAATAAACATGTTTTGCTCAATGAGAATAATTATTTTTTATATAGTAAAATCTGTGATTTTAATAGTTGATATTTTAGCGTATGTTTCTGTATCTTACATCATTACCTTATTAATGAAAATTGACACAGTTCTACAGTAAACATTCAGTTGTTCAGTAAATAACTATGTTTGCTCAATGAGGTGAGTATTTTTATGTAAAATCTAATGATTTTAATACTATTGTATTGCTGTATGTTTTGTATCTTAATCATTGCCCTTATTAATGACAATGACACAGTTCTACAGTAACACATTCGTTTTGATTCATCAAATAAGCATGTTTTACCTCAATAGTGAGTATTTTTATTTATTTAAAAGTTGGATTTTAATAAGATATGTGTATTTTAGCCATTTATATTTACATTGTTGTATATTTTTAGTATCTTACATCATTCTTATTATTAATGTAAATTGACATAGTTCTCTCAGAAGCTATTCAGTTTTGGTATTCATCAACATAGTCATATGTTTTCCCCAACTAGCGTATTTTGAGTTAAAATCTGTGTGATTTTAACAAAATTGTATTTACCGCCATTTTATACTACATATTTGTATGTTCTGCTATCTTATGCATTATCTTATTAATGAAAGATTGACACAGTTCTACAGTAAAATACAGTTTTTGATTCAATCAAATAAGCATGTTTGCTCAAGATATGAAGTATTTGTTATTAAAAAATCTGTTGTGGTTTTTAATAGATATTGTATTTAGCGTATGTTTCTGTATCTTACATCATTACCTATTAACGAAAATTATGTTCTACAGTTAAACATTCAGTTTGATTCATCAAATAAGCATGTTTGCTCAATGAGTGAGTATTTTTTATGTAAAATCTGTGCGATTTTAATAGCTATTGTATTTTAGCGTATGTTTCTGTATCTTACATCATTACCTTATTAATGAAAATTGACACAGTTCTACAGTAAACATTCAGTTTTGATTCATCAAATAAGCATGTTTTCTCAATGAGTGAAGTATTTTTATGATATAAATTCTTTACACGATTTTAATGCTATGATTTAGCGTATGTTTTGCTGTATCTCCATCATTGCTTATTAATGACAATTGACTTACAGTTCTAAGTAAACTGGTTCTGACTTCACCAAAACAACTATATGTTCCACTAAGTGAATATTTTTTGAGGTAAAAATCTGTGTGGTTTTAATAGATATATTTTAGCGCATGTTTCGTATCTTACATCATTGACCTTGATTATGAAAATTAGACACAATTACTGTAACACATTCAGTTTTGACTATCAAATAACATATTTGCTCACATGGTGAGTTATTTTTATGACCATAAAGTCTAAGGCGATTTTAATGATATTGATTTTAGCCATTTATATTACATACTTTTGTATATTTTGTATCTTACATCATTGCCTTTTACATGTAAATGTGATAGTTCTACAGTAACATTCAGTTCTTTATTCATCAAATAAGCATGTTTCTCAATGAGTGAGTACTTTTTAACTAAAATCTGTGCGATTTTATCAGCTAGTTGTATACAAGCGTATGTTTTTGTATCTTTACATCATTCTTATTAATGAAAATTCACTTACAGTTCTACAGTAACACATTCAGTTTTGATTCATCAAATACAAACATATTTACTCAATGAGGTGAGTTATTTTATGTAAAATCTGTGCATTTAATACTATGTATTTTAGCGTATGTTTCTGTATCATCTTACATCATTACCTTATTAAGGAAATTGACCTTAGTTCTACAGTAAACATTCAGTTTGATTCTTCAAAATAACATGTTTTCTCAATGAGTGAGTATTTTTTTATGTAACATTGTGCGATTTTAATAGCTATTGTATAGCATTTTTGTATCACATCATTGTATGCCTTATTAATGAAAGTTGACAGTTCTTGTAAACATTCAGTTCTGATTATAAATGATAAATATATTTTCCCATAAATGAACTACTTTTTGAGGTAAAATCTGTGGGTTTTATATGATATTGTATTTTAGCGTATGTTTCTGTATTCTTCATCATTACCTATTAATGATAATTGAACAGTTCTACAGTAAACATTCAGTTTTGACTTCATCAAAACAGCATGTTTGCTCAATGAGGTGAGTATTTTTTTATGCTAAAATCTAAGGTTTTTATTAGCTTTATATTTTAGCGTATGTTTTTGTATCTTACAGTCATCTGCTATTAATGCAAAGGATGTGACACAGTTCTACAGACATTCAGTTTGATTCTTCATCAAAATAAGCATGTTTGCTCAATGTGAGACTATTTTTATGAGCAAATCTGTGCGATTTTAAATAGATATTGTATTTCACCATAATTTAGTATTATTACATATTTTTGTATATTTTTTGTATCTTTTCATCATTTACTTATTAAATGTAAATTGACATAGTTCTACAGTAAACATTCTTTTGATTCTCATCAAATAAGCATGCTAATTTCCCACCCTAAGATTGTTATTTTTGATTATAAAAATTGTGATGATTTTAATAAATATTGTATTTTAACCATTTATATTTTTTATTTTGTATGTTTCTGTATCTATCATGCATTATCTTATTAATGAAAATTCGACACAGTTCTAAGTAAACATTCAGTTTGATTCGTCAAAATAAGCATGTTTGCTCAATGGTGAGTATTTTTATGTAAAATCTGTGGATATTTAATAGCTATTTTATTTTAGCCATGTTTCTCTGCTATCTTCAGTGCATATTATAATGAAATTGGAATTACAGTCTTCAGTAAACATTCAGTTTTGGTTCATCAAATAAGCAGTCTCAATGGTGAGTATTTTCTAAAATCTGTGCGATTTTAATAACTATTGATATTTCAACGTATGTTTTTTCTTCTTACATCATTGCCTTTATTAATGACAATTGCTACAGTTCTACAACAACAATTCCGTTTTGATTCATCAACATAAGCTTGCTCAATGAGTGAGTATTTTTTATGTGCAAAATGTATGATTTTAATAGATATTGTACTTTAGCCCATTTATATATTTACATATTTTTGTATAATTTTTGTATCTCTACATACATGCCTTATTAATGTAAATTGACATAGTTCTACAGTAAACATTCAGTTTTGATTCATCAAATAAGCATGTTTTCCTATTCAAGTGCGTGATATTTTGAGTTAAAATCAATGTGTGAGTTTTAATAAATATTGTATTTTAGCATTATATTTACATATTTTGTATGTTTCTGCTGCTTAATCATTATCTTATTAATAGAAAAAAAAAAAAAATTGGACACAGTTCACAGTAAACTCAGTTTTTCAGTCAAAATAAGCATGTTTGCTCAATGATGAGTATTTGTTGTATAGCAATTCAGTGATTTTACGCTATTGTATTTTAGCGCTATGTTTCATTCTTACATCACTTGCCCTTATTAACGAAAATTGACACAGTTCCCCTAGGTAAGCATTCAGTTCGTTTTATCAGATAAACCCATATTTCCCACCTAATTGCAGAACATTTTTGAGGCAAGCATCTGTGTGGTTTAATAGATATTGCATTTGATGCAGTATTTTCTGATCTTACATCACCTTACAGAAAATTATATTGAGTCTCACTGAGCCAACATTCAGCTTGGATTCCGCATCAAATAAGCATGAGCCTCAGAGAACAGTATTTTTTATGTAAAATCTGTGCGATTTTAATAGCTATTGTATTTAGGCATGTTTCTGTATCTTACATCATTACTAATGATGAGAATTAGCACAGTTCTACGTAAACATTCAGTTTTGATTATCAAATAACATGTTTGCTCAATGAGTGAGTATTTTTTATATATAAATCTGTGCGATTTAGACTATTGATTGTATTTAGCGTATGTTTTGTGTATCTTACATCATTCCTTATACTGAATATACTTCAGTTCTACAGTTAAACAGGTTCTGATTCCGCAAATAAACATATGTTCCCAACTAAGTGAATATTTTGAGTAAAATCTGTGTGGTTTTATAGATATTTATTATTTTAGCGTATGTTTCTGTATCTTATACATCTGTCTTATTAATAATTGTGACACAGTTCTACAATTAACACATTCATATTTGATTCATCACGATAAGCATGTTTGTTCAATGAGTGAGTATTTTTATGTTAAAATCTACGTACGATTTTAATAGATATGTTATATTTTAACACATTTTATTTTACATATTTTGTATATTTTTTGTATCTTTCATCATTTAATATTAATGTAAATTGACATCCAGTTCTAGATAAGCAATTTCAGTTTGATTCACAATATAAACATGTTTTCCCACTAAGTTATTTCTTTTGAGTTAAAATCTGGAATGATTTAATAAAATATTGTATTTTAGCCATACTTATATTTACATATTTTGTAGTTTTCTGTATCTCCCTATTATCTTATTAATAGAAAATTACAGTTCTACAGTACAACATTCAGTTTTGATTCATCAAATAAGCATTTTGCTCAATGAGTGAGTATTTTTTTATGTAAAATCTGTCGATTTTACGTAGCTATTATTTTAGCGAATGTTTTTGCTATCTTACATCATTACCTTATGTAATTGAAAATTGAACAGTTCTACAGTAAGTATTCAAGTTTTGATTCTCAAATAACGATGTTTGTCTTCAATGAGTGAGTATTTTTTATGTAAAATCTGTGCGATTTTAATAGCTATTGTATTTTAGCGTATGTTTTTGTATCTTACATCATTGCCTTATTAATGAAAATTGACAGTTCTACAGCAACACATTCAGTTTTGATTCACAATAAGCATGTTTGCCTCAATGAGTGAGTATTTTTTTATGTAATCTAGTGATTTTATAGATATTGTATTTTAGCCATTTATATTTATGTTTTGTATGATATTTTGTATCTTACATCATTGCCTATAAGTGTAAATTGACATAGATTCTACAGTAACATTCAGTTTTCAAGGATGTTTTCCCACTAAGTGCGTATTTTTGAGTTAAAATCTGTGGATTTTTAATAAATATTGTATTTTACATATTATATTTACTATTTTGTATGTTTCATATCTTACATCATTAGCCTCTTATTAATGAAAATGACACAGTTCCATGATAAAAGCATTCAGTTTGATTCAAATAAATAACATGTGTTTGCTCAATGAGGTAAGTTATTTGTTATGTAAAATCTGTGCGATTTTAATAGCTATTGTATTTTAGCGTATGTTTTTTATCTACTTCATTGCCTTATAATGAAAGATGTGAAGCCATGTTCTATGTAAACATTCAGTTCTGATTCATCAAATAAATATATTTTCCCACTAAGTGAATATTTTTGAGGTAAAATCTGTGTGGTTTTAATAGATATTGTATTTTAGCGTATGTTTCTGTATCTTACATCATTACCTTATTAATGAAAATTGACACAGTTCTACAGTAAACATTCAGTTTTGATTCATCAAATAAGCATGTTTGCTCAATGAGTGAGTATTTTTGTAAATTATCTGTACGATTTTTATGCTATTGTATTTTAGCGTATGTTTCTGTATCTTACATCATTACCTTATTAATGAAAATTGACACAGTTCTACAGTAAACATTCAGTTTTGATTCATCAAATAAGCATGTTTGCTCAATGAGTGAGTATTTTTTATGTAAAATCTGTGCGATTTTAATAGCTATTGTATTTTAGCGTATGTTTTTGTATCTTACATCATTGCCTTATTAATGACAATTGACACAGTTCTACAGTAACACATTCAGTTTTGATTCATCAAATAAGCATGTTTGCTCAATGAGTGAGTATTTTTTATGTAAAATCTGTGCGATTTTAATAGATATTGTATTTTAGCCATTTATATTTACATATTTTGTATATTTTTGTATCTTACATCATTGCCTTATTAATGTAAATTGACATAGTTCTACAGTAAACATTCAGTTTTGATTCATCAAATAAGCATGTTTTCCCACTAAGTGCGTATTTTTGAGTTAAAATCTGTGTGATTTTAATAAATATTGTATTTTAGCCATTTATATTTACATATTTTGTATGTTTCTGTATCTTACATCATTATCTCATTAATGAAAAATTGATTAGTTCTACAGGTAAACATTCAGTTTGATTCATCAAATAAGCGTTTTGCTCAATGAGTGAGTATTTTTTATGTAAAATCTGTGCGATTTTAATAGCTATTGTATTTTAGCGTATGTTTTATCTTACATCATTGCCTTATTAATTGAAAATGTGACACAGTTCTATATAAAGCCAGTTCTGATCGACATCAAATAAATATATTTTTCCCACTAAGTGTAATATTTTTGATGTAAAATCTGTGTGGTTTTAATAGATATTGTATTTTAGCGTATGTTTCTGTATCTTACATCATTACCTTATTAAATTGCAAGTACTGGCTTGCTAAGTAAACATTCAGTTTTTTTATTCATCAAATAAGGTTTGCTCAATGAGTAGTTTTTTTATGTGTAAATCTGTGCGATTTTAATAGACTATTGTGATTTAGCGTATTCTTTTTTGTATCTTACATCATTTGCCTATTAATGAAAATTGACAGTTCTACAGATAACACATTTCAGCTCTTGATTCATCAAATAAGCATGTTTCTATATTAGGTGGAATTTTTTATTAAAATCATGTAGATTTTAATAGATATTATTTTAGCCATTTATATTTACTATTTTTGCATATTTTTGATCTCATCATTGCCTTATTAATGTAAATTGACATAGTTCTACAGTAAACATTCAGTTTTGAATTCATCAAATAACTTTTTCCCACTATAGTGCATTTTTGGGATTAAAATCTGTGTGATTTTAATAAATATTGTATTTTAGCCATTTATATTTATATATTTTTGAATATTTAAGATTTCTTTGCAAAGGTTCATAATTTATACGTCAAGGCGATTTCGACTCCATTTCAAAAGTTCTGAAAAATTGAGTTTCGACTCCATTTCAAAAGTTGAGACAAATTTCAAGATAATTTCAAAAAATTCAAAATTTTTGTCTAAAACATATGCATACACACACATTTTCAAACAATTTCATTTGACAAGCACAGAAATACGTTTTAAGATTTAATAAACGTTCATATATACTTAATAGCTTTATTTCAAAAATTTACTTACCTTTCTTGGTTTCTTAATATTTTTAAAAACAATTCTTAAATTCATCTTGCTATATTATGGAAGTATAATAAGTTCAGGAATCTGTTACGTTTATATTTTTCTTTGCTCGCAATCGGAAATTCAATATAATTAATAAGACTTTAAGATATAAACTATGGATTCTCACTTAACCCTCAGATATATTTATTTAAATCAGAATATTATTATGCAGATTTTGGAGACAGAGCCAGAAGTATGTTGAAAGGTAGAAAGGATTTTAGTATGCTGATAAGCTTTCCAATGAATAATCCGCAGAATTATTACCGATAGATTCTTGAAAGGGATTCTCTTACTTAAATGTATCAAAGCATTTTTATTTAGTGAGAATAAATAATATTCCAGTCTGCACTGCATTCAGACTGTCACTCACAGGATTATATATTTTCTGTTATTATCACACAGTTCAGGGGCCGTTCAAATATTCCAATTATGTTTTTTGGTATTTTTTGACCCCCCCCCCCCTTAATCAGCAAAAAAATGCAAATCATAAACCTCTTATAATTACGTAAGCAACCACCACCTTCTTTTTTTTACAAAGCATATAACAGTTAATCTAATTTAAAAATTTTAGGACTTAATTCAAATAAAAACTCTAACTCAGCTAAATGAAAAAAAATTTAATTTCCTTACAATTTCAAGTTTAAGCTTCTTTTGTCAAATTTAATTTTTTTCAATTTAATTTTTTTTTAATTTATTTTAATTTTAATATTATTTGTAAGTTACAAGTTTTCAAAATAAGTAATTTAATGTCTTACATTAGCTCATACTCCCCCTCCCCCTTGTCACAAAAAAAATAAAGCAAATCAAACCTCTCCCAGCTTGCTTAATATATTTGGATAGTCCTAATCTCTAGATATATATTTGCTCTAAAACAAATGAACCTACATGCGCTACATTCTTTTGCAGATCTTAGAATTCCGAGCTTGAGAAAGTAAGTAATTCAGCAAATTCGAGCGACGAAAGTAAAAGTCAAAATTCCAGGCTTGAGAAAGTAAAAGCAAGATTCAGAGACCCATTCTGATAGAAAGTCAAATTCCAAATGACAAAATAAGAGATTCCGGCAGAGAAAGTAAAGTCTGAATTCTGACTTGAGAAGTAAAGGGTCAAATTGACAGGCTTTAAATTAAAGTCAAAATTCCGGAGCTTGAGAAGATAAAAGTCGAATTCAGGCTTGATGAAGTAAAGTCAGAATTCCAGACGAGATAAAAAGTCAAATTCGAACTTGATAAGTAGTCAAATTAACGAGAAGCAAAATCTAGATTCTAAGCTTGAGAGAGTAAAAGTCAGAATTCAGGCAGTAAAGGGATCGAATTCGAGCTTAGAAAGTAAGGTCAGAATTCCGAGCTTGATAAAGTAAAAAGTCCAGAATTCCGAGCTTGAGAAAGTAAAAAGTCCAGAATTCCGAGCTTGAGAAAGTAAAAAGTCCAGAATTCCGAGTAAATCCGGTCCGCAATAAATTTTTGTTCTAAAATAAATGAGCGCACATGCGGCAACATTATTTCGCAGACCTTAGAATTCCGAACTTGAGAAAGTAAAGAGTCCAGAATTCTCCGAGCTTTCGAAAGTAAAAAGTCTAAAATTCCGAGCTTGAGACAGCAAAGAATAAAGAATTTTCTTCTTCAATGTATTATCGCCTTAAAATGGAATGCAGTCGCCATATTAATAGTTTTAGAGTTATTTTCAAACTTTAGGTGGAAAATATCCTTTATCTCGAAGCTTCAATTAGCATTACCTATCGCCAACAAAACTACCATTTCGTGTTACATATTTCGTTAACTCTTAAAAATTAAAAATATAAATAAAATGACAAAAACAACATCACTTCAAACAGCAGAAATCTCATTGATCAAGGAAACATTCTGTAAATATACAAAATCGTTTGCTTTATTAAGCATAAAAAAGAAGGTACGCCATATTAAATTCTAGCGAAAATTACCGTAGTTTAAGTACGTTTAATATGTTCTTAAATTTTGTAAACTTTTGGAAGAGTTTTTGTAAATAAAAATTAAAGTTGGTACGGCAAATTGAGAGCGAGAAGCTACCATTTGCAAAAAAAATTATTAATAACATGACTGCCAAAACGAATATTGATATAAAAAAAACCTTTTACCGAGAAAAATAATCAGAAATAGATTTCCCTGAAAACATGCGCATACATAATCAGAAGCTTCGTATTGGATCCACATGAAAGAAAAACACATTAAATGATAAAGCAAACATGCTTGCTATCAATGATTTAATCTTGGTATTCCCGTTTTCAATATTAAAATTCGAAATTTGACTGTCCCTTCAATTTATATAATATTCCCTTCCTACAATCTTTATCGGATATCATGCCATACACAAAAAAGAAAATTGGATATTTTTAAAGAACTAAAATCATGGTTATTTTTAGAACTTTTGTGTTCGATTTCCATGAACATTCTATGATGAAATATATCTTACGGTTTTCAAATGATCTTATTTCTGTATGTGCTATTCGTTTTTATAAGGCTACAGTATTCGTAAAGATAGGTATAACAGTATTCATATTAATATTCCAATAATATCTTCAATTCTTTTATGCACTTTTATCAAAAGATTAAACTTGGAAAATTAATAAAAAGTTGTAATTGTTGACTGTTGGAAAAATTGATTTAATAGAGCGATAACTATTTATTCCAGCAATCAAACTCATCTATAACATCGCTATCTTTCTCAAGATGTTCAGATCCCCTCATATATATGCCACTGTAACCCTTAGTAAGGGTATATTTTTCGGGCATGGGTAATCAAAAATTAATTTACAAATGAATCGGAACTCCAATCTTCTCGTCTAAGTGATTTTAACTCTAAGTATATGTTGTGTGATTTATTTAACTAGTTACGTTTTCTTTGCGGGGAATCTATTCAAAGGTAGGATAAAACCATTTATTTTTCTGAACTATATTAAGCTTTGATAGTATCAATGACCAGCTAGTATGGAGCAGAATGATACAAATCCATTTTTAGGACCTAAGTGTGATAAGTATTTTATTATGCCATTTATTACCGAAACCCGACTGAGATCCTATATTAGATTAACAAATGTATAAATATAGCGTATAAATTCTAATTATTACCGTTGGTAAAATCATTTTTTAGCTTTCCAACAAAATGTGTATCAATGTTCTCGCATTTTCTCTATACAGGGTGCCCGCTAAAGTCCGTTGTCACCCCAATAATTTCTGAACATCGACAGCAATAGCCATAAAAGTGGGGTCTAGTCATAGTAAAGTTACCATGCGCTACGCAACGAAACCGCTTACAGCGCCACCTAGCGGCAAAATTCAGAGTTAGCGTTCTTATCTGAAAAACGGTACGAAATTCGGGGGGAAAGTCAATTACAAAGTTGTTCAGTATCATCGATTTATTACAAAAAAAATCTTGCGCACAAAAATGATACAAATGAAAAGCACAAAATGTTGGTGGAGGGGTTGCATACACTCGCTGTTTGATGTGTCCCCACAGAAAAAAGTCCAATGGGTTCAGGTCAGATGAACGTGGAGGCCACTCTACGCAACCATCATACCCGATGACTTGTTGCTGGAATTTGCCCCGAATGTACTGTTGGACACTTGACCGGAGTCCTCTAGTATTGTAATCACGCACGCTAACACTGTGCCACGGTAAGGGATGCTCTGGAGTGTGACGTTTTCACTTTTCTTCCGCGTTATGTCGCGTTACAATTTTGGGAGTCGCGAACCAAACAAATCTGCATTTAAAGCCTTCTATTTTTAACATTTCTGTACGGAAGGTGTCTTCTCTTACTAAATTGATGATGCTGAACAACTTTATAATTGACTTTTTTCCCGTATATCGTACCGTTTTTGAGATAAGAATGCTAGCTCTGAATTTTGAAGCAAGGTGGCGCTGTAAGCGGTTTCGTTGCGTAGCGCATGGTAACTTTACTATACCTAGACCCCACTTTTATGACTATAGCTCTCGCCGTTCAGAAATTATTGGGGTAACAACGGACTTTAGCGGGCACCCTGTTTATACCTCCAATACCTACTTCCTCTTGTCTTAAATAGTAAGTGTGCAAAGTTTGGTTGAAACTGCTGAAGTACTTTTGGAGGAGATGTGGAGCATACCCACCTACACACATACATAGCCACATACATACCACATACCCACAATGACTTTTATTTATATTAAGATAAGATGAGGAGTGAAGTCTAATCTCCGGGACAGAAGTGCCCATTAGGGCAGAAAGGGTTAATTTCAATGGTACTTACGTATTAACGCCACCGAGGCTACAGATTTGGCGGCTTTTAAGTGGCGCCAATTTGGCGGTTTTTGTACTTACGCATTAACGCCAATTTGGCGGTTTTTAAGTGCCGCCAATTTGGCGGGTTTTGTACTTACGTATCAACGCCAATTTGGCGGTTTTTAAGCGCCGCCAACGCCACCGCAGCTACAGATTTGGCGGTTTTTGTACTTACGTATTGACGCCAATTTGGCGGTTTTTAAATGCCGCCAATTTGGCGGTTTTGTAAACAAGACTGCTATTTATTGGCGCATTACCGCCAATCTGTAACCTCAGTGGCGTTAATACGTAAGTACCATTTCAATAAACTTATATCACGAGGATAATCATTCTATTCCTAGTGAGTGCATCATGAAATTATTTAAGAATAATTTGAAATTAATCCAGTTGCGTTTTGACAGTCATTCGATATTTCTGAGGATGAAATAGTTTTACTAAGATGACAAATTTATTTGTGATTTTCACTAAATTTTCTCGTCAACAAGTAATATAAAAAAAATTAAGTCAATTCCTACTTAGGTCAGCGATCTACACGCTTCGTCACTGACGGTATTTATTCCTGAATTTATATCCTGCTAAATATCTTAAGAGAATTTTTTTTCAAATTTAATTAATGAATTAATATTTGAAAAAACTGTATTAACATCAAGTGTCATCCACTACAAGTTTTAAAAAATGTATTTGATCTTGAGTGGATGAATAAAAAGTATTTTATTAACGATTGAAAATTTTAACAAGATACATAAATATATATAGGGAGAGTGTGAACTAATAGTAGGAATTGAAAAAAAAACTTCATAAAGTCTTTTTTAACATATCCAATACAGAGAATAAAGAAAGTAATCAACATTACCCTCTGACAAAAATACATGAAAAAATGACGCCTTCGTGAACATACCAGAAAACAAAGGATATTAGGTCTAGAAGCTGGCAAACCTAGTTCCATCTATTGAGAAAAATTCGAACCAAACGACTCAAGGCGACATATTCTTTCTCTCATATAAAACTAAAATTAATTAATTTAATTTAATTAATGAATTAATATTTGAAAAAACTGTATTAACATCAAGTGTCATCCACTACAAGTTTAAAAAAATGTATGTAAACTCGAGTGGATATATAAAAAGTATTTTATTAACGATTGAAAATTTGAACAAGATATATAAATATATATATATGTATATATATAGGGAGAGTGGGAACTAATAGTAGGAATTGAAAAAAGAAATTGTTTTTATTAAAAGTTAATTAAAAGTATAAAAATTTCTGCATTATCTTTAGCTTAAAAATTTCAACTGTATTAAAATGGTAATAGCATACAAAATGGATTATTTGTTAAAAGCTGCATTTTCCATAACCTACCTGAAAATGTCAAAAAGAGACTTTAAAAATATAGGTTAAGTACAAGGTTGGTGCCTAGGTAAAGAAAAATTTATGCGCCCCTTACCAATACGTATGTGGCGACCGTAAGAGAGCGTTTCCTTCTACGAGAGTTAAAGTGAAGTGATGTCTTCGAATCGGGTATTTAAGCTTTTCCGAACCAGGCAGCATGCGCAGTTCATTTCAAGTTCTAGTTCTCAACTGGCAGTGCCATCTTCAGTCGCTACTGATGTTTGAGTCCGCAGCAGGGTTGCCATATTGACCTTTTTAAGGCCAAATTATGGAAATTTGGCCTTTTTTCAAAGCCCTTGGCCTTAGGAATTCTTATTTGGCCTTAAATTCATTTTTGGCCTTTTTTGGCTTGATTTTCGTTAATGACTTTTAGACCAATTTTTAATTACGTATTCTATTGTTTTTTAAAACGTTTTTGATATTACACATTTCAAATGATATAGACGAGTTTTCTGTTTTGCTCACTTACCTTAAAAACCTTGACTTTATTTGCGTTACTTTGGAATTCCGCTTTGAAGATTCCATTGAGTTAGCACTACACCAAAATTACGTAGCTAAGGCATTTTAATGTAAATAAACAAAACAGAAATCTCGTCCATATGGACGAGTTTTTTACTTTGTTTACCTACATTAAAAACCTTCACTTTATCTGCTTGTATGTTGGACTTCCGCTTTGAAGATTCCATTGACTTAGTATTACACCGGAATTACGTAGTACAGGCACTTAAATGTAACCAAACAAAACAGGCAACTCGTCCATAATGAGCTGTCAAACGAAATAGCTCCTGAATAGGACAAGTATGTTTTTGTTAGATTGCAAAAATTGCATCTACATCATTTTTCGGTTTTATCAGTATTTTTAATTATTTAATTCTTCGCCACCAAAGTTTATTTCATCTCTTGTGGCATCTTTGACAACTTTTGAAATTCAAACGATAATTTTTAGCCGTTTCATTAAATATCTAAATTTTTCTTAAGTATTCCCTATTGGAAAAAATTCAAAATACCGGTATCAAAATGATACCGGAACCAGTAAAAACATACTGGAAATTTTAAAGCCGGTATGAAATCATACCGGAAATTTTGAAACCGGTATGAAACCATACTGGAAATTCTGAAACCGGTATGAAACCATACAGGAAATTTTGAAGCCGGTATGAAACCATACTGGAAATCTTGAAGCCGGTATGAAACCATACTGGAAATCTTGAAGCCGGTATGAGACCATACTGGAAATTTTGAAGCCGGTATGATATCACACTGGAAATTTAGAAGCCGGTATGATACCATACTGGAAATTTTGATACCAGTATGAAAACATACTGGAAATTTTGAACCAGTATAAAAATATACTGGAAGTATTTAAGACAGTATACTGGTTTAAATACATGTAATAAGTGCGTAACAATAACTTAAATACTTGCAATATAAAAAGTTTGATTAACCATATATGTGTATGGAAGTGGATCCGCGGAGGGAGAGAGATAAGCCCCCTCAAGTAGGCGTAATCTAATTTTTTAAAATAAAATTAATTATTAATAGGTGGCTCAGCCCCTGCTCGCGAAAGATCGCCAATCCCCCAGAGGATTGCAATCCTGCCGTGTTTGCTACCCAAACCTAGCTCGCTTCGCTTGCTACAATGAAAACACTGCGTCTTAGCAAAAATATTGTAAAATTTATATATATATATATGAATCAGCTTTATATATATATTTTGCTTCCGATGCTTTAATTTAAATCAGCACAGAATAAAATATTTTAGCCTCAAAAAGATATTTTTCTTCAAATAAAACTAACAAAGAAAATTATGAAAGTGATAACCAAATGAATAAGAGTTGCAAAACAATATAGTTATTCTAAAAACTAACTAAAAACAAATTAGATTTAATATTATTAATGAAGAGATTGTGGTCTTACATCTTATCACTATGAGCATAAAAAAAGACAGTATTATGAATAAATAAAAGTTGTAAGCTGATTTCCTTTTAATGCTTTCACCTTAGTCAAGAAAGATTAAAATTTTTTGGCCCTGAAAAGGACCGTTTTTTATGTAGTGAAAGCATCAGGAAGTCAAATTCAACAGGCATTGATGTATCAGAGAATTCTCTTAAACATTTTTTTAAAAAATGATTCAACTTTATTCCACGATATATACAAACACATACATAAAATCATGAATATATGCATTGTCAATACAATATATTGCCCTTCTGAACATTACAAAAAATTTCATTCCTGTATATACAAAACATGATTTGAAAAATTTCCATTATTATTCACCGTAAAAGTCCGACATCCTTGCATAAGACACTTAATAAATGAGCAAATTTGCACTACATCATTACACTAAAAAAAGAATTCTCTTAAACAATTGATATATATTTAAAAAAAAATTATTACTGTATTGCAAGTCAAAATTTAAATTATATACAAAATATAAGATCATACAAATAAAAGGGTTATGTTATTGTTCACGGTATTTCTCTGTAAACACAATTACATACCTCTTTGGTCGAAGAGATAATTGAAACGCTATCAAATGACCTGGCTCTAGACAAACCAACATAAAGTTGGCCATGTGTGAAAACAGGATTGGTTAATACCAAACACACTTTATTAGAAGTTTTGTCTTAGGATTTATTAATGGTCATAGAAAATGCCAAATGTGCAGGGAATTGTTTTCTTTTAAAACTAAAAGGCATATTATTGTCCAATAGGATAAGCGGTATTCTGGGAATTAATAATGTTTCTTTTGAGCTTGACTCAATCATTTCTGCTTCAATAACATTACGTTGTAGTTTTGTCACTATTGGACTTGTTGTACAGCCCGTTGCACAGGCCTTTTGAAGGCATCAAATTTTAAAGTAGCATTATCACCGGACTTTTTTTTTACTACTTGCTGTTCGTTTGGCAAGTGAACGGCCAACCTCATGATTACCTACATGAGGTTTTTCTGAGAAAAAAAATTCAATGAGTCTCCACATCGCTTCAGGAGCATTTACATCATATCTGCATTACAAACAGCAAACCTGTAGGAATAATATTGGAACTATGTAACCCTAACACGTTTTGCAGATCTTCTTTCTTCAGCATGTTCCAAGTTGGAAATCCAACCGCATTCTCCATTCAGAAATAGAAGAGGATAAACCATAGGATCGCTGCACTGATTCAGTGGTGAAATATTTTTGTTTGTATTAACTGTTAACAACTGGATAAATGCAAATATCTCGATTTGCTGGGGGCTCTACTTCATCTCCGACAAATATTGCAGCAATCTCTGTCCTTGAAGTAGGTGCATTATACCTGCACAAGTCGAAATCTGGATGTTCCATGAAAACCATTTTAACATTTACAGCTGGATTAGATTGCATCAATTGATGCATCTGCAGATATGATTCCGCAAATGGATTTATGCTTCGTAATAAAGTGTCCAACTTCTCCATTACAGAGTGAAGGCAGGCTTGATTATTCTCCATACGTCTATTCCTTTCTTCACTGGAGTCAGATATGTACAATTGTCCATAGCCATGTCTGATTCATTCATTTGAACAGAGAGGAGAAACCATATGATAAATCTGACCATGTATATGGAAACACTATAGGCATGTTCCAAGAGGTGCCTTTATTTCAGCCCCCATAGATGCAAAGGCTAATGCAGCATTATATTCTCGAATTTGCTGTTGATAGTTTTTTGCT